>WKLE02000400.1:19814-35048 GCA_014885115.2 Asterionellopsis glacialis
TTAGTCAAGATCATGAATGAGAAGAGTGCATTGCCCAAAGAGCAAAGGACCACATTATCTTTATCACAATGGCAACTGCAGAGATGGTTCCAAGTGCAAGGTGGACAAAAGAAGAGCTCCATAGTAAAACCATTGCTTACAGATGAACATAAATAACAAAGAGTAGTTTGGGCATGGTGAGTTGTAAGCTTTTGACACTGTGCTAGTTGTGCCTAGCTTTTTTAATTGCTATGATATTGCACTAACTAGCTTTTTGTTTTCTAAAGATAACATTTTGACAAATACAGTGATGAAAAGTGTCCAATTGCATTGCTAGACAAAAAACGGTTTTGTACAACATCTAGATGATGTGTGATGAAGGTGTTACCAAAGGCTGCACATGAACAAAGGGAGCCAAAGTACAGGAAACCAAAGATGCATTCTCATTGTTATCCAGTGAAAGTGATGTATTTGGGAGTCATAACAAATCCTCAGGAAGAACTGAACTTTGATGGACAGGTGTACATGAAAAGAGTGAGCAATCAGGTGACAGCAACAAGGAGGAGTACAAACCAGAGGTTCAGTGATGACGTTGATGTTAACACAGCCTTAATGAAGGGTGAATGGACAGATATTGTGACACTTAACATGAGAGCAGAAGAAGTGTTGGATGTAATATCACAGCACTACAACTTGGATGAATACATTGCAAAAAGATTGAAGATAAATTACATGTCTTACACATGGAATGGAAAGAAGGAAACAAAGACATTAAATGGAAACATCATGATGGGGGAATTGGGAACAAAGACAAGACAGGATGGCAAAAGGGAACCATTGCTTTTAAATGAATTATAGTTAGGAGTGGAAGTGCAGGTTGGCAATGTTGTTGAAAAGGATTGCAGTTGTGATTCAAAATACATGTTGAGAGTAATGCCAGAGATTGGACAAGTACTTCAAGAAAAGTTCAGTTGGGTTGCTGTGACGGATCCAGTTTACTTGGTGATGGACAATGCGGGTGGGTGGGCATGGCACCAATGATGCCAAAACTATCTATTACACAGGCACCCTGAAAGAGTATAAGATTGATATCATTTGGCAAGTACCAAGATCTCCAGAGACCAACATGCTTGACTTGGGCATATGGATGTCAATACAAGCCAAGGTAGAGAAGATGCACCACATGCAGCAATGCCATCATGATGCATTGGCAAGGAGTGTGGAGACTGCATGGGAAAGCTACCTTGATCAAGGTGCTTTCTCATGAATCTTTAAAAGACTGAGGAGGGTTGTGCTTACCTGCATTGTTGATTACTGTGGTGAAAATAAAAAGGTGGAAGACAAATGTGGAGTGCTGTGCCAAGATGCAACAATTGTGGACTTAACAAATGACGATGAGGATGAACAAAATGAAAATATATTTGATATCACAACTGATTTAGATGATAATGATGATGATTTAGGCAGTGTAGCATCCTTAGATTTTAGTAAAATCCGATCAACAACATCAACAACACGTCTTCTTCTTTTTGTTCTTCAAAATGTGAGCATTTCTATTTTTTTTCAGTATGTTTTTATGGAAAATCCTGAGGACCTCTTTAAGTAATGTAAGGTTACTTTGAGGATCATGAAATAATGTACTGTTTCTACACACAAGGACGTATGTGCAATTTTTCTGTAAAATCCCTGTCCTTTGATTATCAATGGAGAAAGGAAAGGTAAAAGGTAGTCAGTAGTCTACATACTTGCATCGAAAAATAATACTGTAGAATCAGACTACTCTAACGGATGGAATAACGGATTGTAGGAATTGCAGAGATACATAAACAGTTCGGTTAACTATACCGTACAGGTATAATAAAGGATGTTAGATTTTTTCGGAGTGAACAAGGTGTCTTACTAGTGTTGTGGAGTATATTTCTACTTACCTGGTAGTACCAGGTATCTGATTTCCGAGTTACCTGATACCTGGTACAGGTACAGGTACGTGCTGGTACAGCAGGGATTTTTATACTCCTTACCAGGTACCTGGTACATTACAAGGTATTCAACTAATATTGAGTTCTTACTTACAGGAAACCTCTGTATGTATCACACATACAATAGCCGTTGAAACCGATCTTCTTAAGAGAGCTTATTCTATACAAATAATAAAGTATTGAAGTGTTCATTACAAAAGGAAACTCGTTCAGAATATCTTACTTAGAGGTTTTCAATATTTCTTCGGAATGGAATGTTTTTTTTTCAAATTTTCACGGGACGGAACATATCGCTGTTACTTCTCCACTACTTTTCCATCTTCATTTCATGGGCCACCAAACCGTGATTCATACTTCCTTCGTTTACTCAATTTTCCTTTTTCAGAAGCATATTATAGTAGTTAATTGACGGAACCATGATGAAGTTTTCTTCTGCTGTTGTCGCTTGTTTATTGATTGCCGGCACTCAGGCAACAATTCATACGAGTCCAAAAATATCGGAAGGTTATGCCGATGAAATCGATGTCCCCCCACAGGCTCCACCAATTGGAGAAAGTGCCATAGCTGCAAATCAGGCTAAATGCCCAATCGAAAATCAGCTTTACGCCTGTGGATCTCTTCGAGAAGATAACGATGTGCCCGAAGACTGCGAATGTGCATCCTTCTGTAACGGTGATTTTATCTCATGTGCCAGCCTTAACCAAGATATTTATGGCTTGGGCTGCACTGGAGTTTTAGTTGCTGGGTGTCAAGCATCTTCCTCTTCTGCTGACGATTCTCCTCCAGTACCTCCACCAACACCAGTATCGACAGCGGCTTCCTTACCGGCCAACGAGGAGGACGATGAAGACAGTGACGAAGAAGATATTGACGAATTCGACAGTGACGAAGAAGACATTGGGGAAGAAGAAATTGACGAAGAAGACAGTGACAAAGACGGCGAAAGAGCAGACATCCTTATTGGTGGTGTCCGAGAGGAGGAAAATTCTTCAGCTAGGCACGTATCTGTAAGTACTCCCTTGCTTCTACTATCTGCAAGTTTCGTAGGATTTTTCTTGTAGAGTTTCAGATCTAGTTAGACGATCACACCGGTTCAAGGTCTCCTCTTACGGTCTTGCAACATCACCTCAATCTCTAGCATTTGGGGTGTGCACTTTGTAAAGAAACAGCACGTGTGGGTTCGAATTGTTTAAAAACTGTATACATAAAATTAAGATTATAAGTGCTTATATATTGAATTCTAAGATGCAACTGATAGTGAAGTGGTCTTTTAAAGATGACTTGGATTAATAAAACACTTGATTACATAGTAGTGAACCTGGGAATATTTTTTCAAAACGGTACGTTTTTTTAGAATTCATTCACGCAAGAAAGAGGCTTTTCTGAATTGGTCTATCAAGTTATTTTGTTTCATGGCGCGAACGCTCTGAGCCCTTTCAACGCTATTCAGTCAGTCAATACAGTTGGACGTATCATGAAATATCTTACTACTCATTGATCCCAACGATTATCACACACCCAGGCAGGATGTGGATGCGGGTTGGGATTTGGGATATTGGGTTGATGCTTGACTGGTGAGGTTCTTCTCCGATCTATGTACTGTAACTACTATATCCAACGTACGTATGTACCTTGTAATGTGCCCGTACAAGGTACCTGTATATAGGATGTGCAGTTTTATTACCTGGTATTTTGTAGTACCACACCAGGTACCTAGGTACCTGGTACTCTAGGTATCTCTGGTACTTTACCAGTACCAGCAGGTACCAAGGGTACTTACAGGTATCAATACCAGGTACCTAATACCAGTACCAGGTACCTTTTACAGTTCAATGTACCTGGGGTACGGTACCGTACCTGGTACCTGGGGTAATCTGCATGTACCTGGGTACTTTACCAGGTAGATATAGTAAGATAGTGTGACATGTACCTATTTCGTACAATACCTGGATCTTTACGAATCATTATACTAGTATCAATGTAAGTAGGACTAATATTACATGTGCATCGCTAAATCTGTTTACAATAGGACAAAAAATCAAAACTTTGACAACGGCTAGTCGCACACGCTCACACATTTTTTAATCGACACGAAAAGGGACTCTCTAGAGCTAGTGTAGAAGTTTTGGGATATATTCTACAACACACCAACTTGAAAGTGAAATNNTCTTCAATCATGTCAGAGAGGAAAGGAAAAAGAAGAATTGGACACCAAAGTTCGTAGTCATCGATAAAAAAACCCCATCGCACCTTGCACCTCGTGTTCTTTCTCCTCACAGCAAGCCTCCGGCCGTTGATAGACGCCACGAAGCAAAGTTAGTATTAGAGAGAAAATTTGGGCGATTTTCTCTTCCGGCTTCCGTTGGAAGAAAATTCGAGGTCGACGTCTCTGACCCCGAATGGAAAAGCAGCCTCGAGGGGTGGCAATATCAACTTGAGGTTCGAAGAAGTGAGCTAGATGCCAATGCTGAAAGCTTCACAAAATCATGCATCTCTAGGTCACTTGCGGACTTTGCATGGCTAGAGAGTGCCTTACAAACTGAATTTAGTGGATCTCTACTTCTTCCGGTCCTATCCCAAGCGATTGGGACAAGTGATTTTTCAAATGATCAGCCACAGGTAAGAGGCGAATTGCTGAAAAATTGGCTGAGCGATATCTTGAATAGTGTCCGTGGTCAAGGAGAGCTCGTACTGGAAATGGATTCAAAGCCAGTTGTAACTTCTGAAGCAATCCGAGTCTTCCTCTACCAGTCGGTCGATCGTCAATCAAATGGACACCACGACAAATCTACCCTGCCCCCAGCCAAGGTTTTAATGGAAAACGTGCTCATCAAAGCTAAACGAGGTCGCTTTAATATCGATCAAGTTGATCATGTAGAGCCAAAAATGAAATCCTACGATTTTTTTTGTGGATATCCCGGATTGATGGTGTCGGGAAATACGACACGGACTGCTGACTTACTCCAGGGAGAAAGAGATCTTGTTTCTGTATTCAAAGTTCAAGCTGAAACGTGCTCTGAGACCTTACTATGTCTCAATGAAGAAGAGGTACAACTTGCAGCCGCATGGAAAACAGTTGCAGTGTGCTTCAAAGAGATGTTAGCCTGCGAAAAGCATATAAAGAAAATCAAGGTACAAGACGGACCAGACCTTTCGCCTTTTGCGATTTTTTTGAACACGAATCGCCTCGAAGAAATCCTCGACGAGATGATCGAAGAAAAAATGGGACGAACCATACCGAATTTAAAGCTTCTTGACGACATGATCAAGGCGTACAGGGAGGATATGATTACTGTTGAAAACTCATATTCTTGTTACTCAACAGCTGCTAAGCAATTAGAGACAATGAAGACAGATTTAGACGAATTAGCTGGTCCATGTACATTCGCCGACCCGTTCAAAGAGTTAAAAGTCATAGTTTCTGGAAAAAACCCGAAAGCAATGACACCAGAAGAAGAAACGAAGGTTGCTTTTGAGAGAATGATTGAAAATCATGAAATTATGCTAGCCTCCAACGTCGGGACGCTCTGCAAAAATAATCCTGTTCGGATTGGTCGCATGGCGTACAAATACTTTCAGGAGGAATTAACTAAAGCTCAATCTCTCAAGGCTTCATCATTTACTGCATTGAGTAAGGCGTTTGCCCCTAAGAAGTCCATAGAGGCTATGGAAGATAGACACGACGAAGAAGACAGAAAGGATCAAGAAAAGGAAGTATCTCTCCTAGAAGAGATTGCTGACAGTCTTAGGGCAATCAAGGATGAAAGCTCTAAAGTTGGTGACGAGACCACCCTAAGCACACTTGCTAGTGATGATGATACTGAAAGCTCAATATTCCTTGATTATGCTGCAAAAGTTGCACGAACCAAGCCTGGGCGTTGGAATGCCAAGAGGGCCTTGACTATTTTGAAAGCTCTAGGGCTAGAAGAACCAGGTAAGCAAAAAATGGATCCAGAGACGCATCAAGTTCATGAAATGATTAATAATTTGGCAGCTGTTGTCGATAAATGTATGGAGGCCGCTGATCTAATGGTTATTTCTGGCAACCATGTTCAACAAGAGTTTGTTGAAGAAATGACAATGCTATTTGGAGCTGCTTCATCTGTAGATCCTTATACAGCAGACATTCTTGCCAAGGAAGGGATCCAAACCAAAGATTCACCTGGTTGGGGTGAGGAAGTGGACAATATTTTAGAGGAAGATGAACACTCTGAAGAAAATCGGGGCCGTTGTAGAGAACTTACAGAAGACTACTATGATGGCAAACATTATGATTTGAATAATTTTTTGAAGGATTTAAAGTATTATCTTGAAGATTATAAAGATCGCGTAGCGGCGATGGAAAACTTTGTGTATATGCGAACTGTATGTGTTCAATTGGAGAAACACGTTGAAAGAAGCCCCGAAAATCGTTGGATCCATTCACTAAAGGACGAATTAAACGAGCTTGCTCGCCGTCTCTTTGCACGAGTACAAGAAGAATCTGGAAGGGCTATCATGGACTTAATTAGATTGTGGGCTAAAACAGAAGATAAAACTGCCTCGAGGGATATCGACAATTTGAAGTCAATCTTGGATGAAATTCAAATCAGGCTAATGTCTGAAGAAATTCCATCCTATGTCAATCTGTTGGAAGATAAGGAAAATTGAATTTTTCTAAATATAAAAGGCATCCTGTATTTGTCGATTAGTGTAGTGGTGTCAAAGATATATGTGTAGTACATGTACGAGAAAGAAAATTTGTTGTCAGATTCAAGTGCGATAACTTATAATTTTATATCAGCGTAAATAATCTAATTTCTATATGTTTATTATTAATCTATTTCGATGTGATCTCTTTATTGTTAAATCCAACTAATCTATAAAAGTCAGAAGGTTTCAGAGTGTTTGCTAAACATGCCATCACGATTAAGAATCCTCCTACAACATCATTGGATCCAAAGTTTTCATGGAACATTAGAGAAGCAAATAATGCAGCCCACAAAGGTTCCGTTGCCAAGATAACAGATGCTTCTGCTGGTGGGACTTTACCTAAAGCCGAAATTTCAACAAAGAAATTAAATGATGTCGACACAATACCTGTCCATGCGACTGCTGCGGCAACATTTTGCAGAGATGGTTCAAAGAACAGATTGGGTAATGTGTACATTTCATATCCAGGTTGGAACATCCATCCGTCGCACAAACACCATAAGCATGATATTAGGGCAGTGGTGGCAACTAATGTTGCTGTGACGGGTAAAGCTTGAAAAGGATGATCTTTCATCATTTTTTCACTCATGTAAACTCCCGTACCAAATCCTACAGCTTGGATTAAGGCTAAAGCATCTCCCATACCAATGGTAGCCGAAAGCCCACCTCCAGCTGGGTCAAATAATTCAAGAACTCCTACACCTACCAAACACAATGCAGCGGCTAACCATGTTTGTGGTGCTTCTTTGAGTGACATGGGTTTCTTATCAATAAAGTATTCCAATGCCGGACAGACCAAGACTGTAGCAGACCCCAAAAAGGAGACTGTAGCTGGACTTGTATCGACGAGTGCGATAGATTGTGAAATGTACCCCAAGGATGTAAAGCACCCGCCTAAAATGGCTGGGAGTCTTAAATTAGGTTGAATTTGAAATAAGAAGGGTGAAAGAGCTAGACTTGCAAAGACCATTCGTGCCGATGTAGCAGCTGATGCAGGCAATGCATCATTCATCATAGCACCAAGAGGAAAGTTGGTTGCGTAGAGACATGCAACAGCAGCTAACACAAGACGTGGACCCAAATACCCCTCCAAGAGATTATCCAAGATAGAGGAAGGAGATGATGATGAAGCGGCTTTTGCTGATAGATCTATTGTTCCAGCATTCTCTGCTTGATCTAGTAGCATTGATGATGCAGCAAAGAGAGGTGCAGCACTTTTATGACTACTGTCAGAAGTACTGGTTCTTGATGCTGTTTGGAATCCTCCTCCATTGTTGGTAGATGAAGAAAAGATTGCAGTACTTCTTCTCATTCTTGTATCGTGCTCAAGGACACTTTTGGGGGTCTCCGTGAAAGTCAGTCTTGCGTTTTGTTGAAGTGCCGATCTTGTTGGCCGATCTTGTGAAACTTTGCTTGGAGTAAAGCCAGAGCATTGTGACTGAATCAAAGAGACAGCGATTAATAATCTAAAAGCATTCCGTCGCACCGTACACCGCTGCTGCATCGTCTTTTTTATGGCGAAGCTATCGAATTGGTCGTGCATCGTTACTACTACTTATGTACTTGTACTTGCTGCTTAGTGTGTGGTGGTGCAAGTTTATTCTCTTTGGAGCGTTTTGTGATGATGTTTGAATACCACAAAAAATCTTTAGAACGCTAAAAAAATCATGTGGCCAGTAAAAAATGCACATGTGGCGTGTCTTTTTACCTCCTGTGCTTGCAGATCCCCTAATTATTTGATGCCAAACATATGTCATGTGTAGAAAAGACCTTAAAAGGTACTTATTATACTGGTTACTTTTTACATAAGCTCTGGTATGTTGTTATGTATGTAAAAATAATATTATCAAGGAATTCAATTCATCACTCTCGGAGAATCACTTCGAAGACACGCTGACCCAATAAT
Organism: Asterionellopsis glacialis; assembly: GCA_014885115.2. Taxonomy (NCBI): domain Eukaryota; phylum Bacillariophyta; class Plagiogrammaphyceae; order Rhaphoneidales; family Asterionellopsidaceae; genus Asterionellopsis; species Asterionellopsis glacialis. The sequence goes on from WKLE02000400.1 coordinate 28,371, forward strand.
GCGAAGGATCGGAGTCGTATGGTACTTCAACCGTTCGGGTTGAGCAACTCCGCAGCGTTTTGCCTTTGCCAAAAGACGCGGAGTTTCGCTGAGCTCGCCGATTACAGAAATACGGTAAAGATGTTCAACGGACGTCGTCTGGCCGGCGAAGTACAAATATCCCCAATCCTCATCTGTAGAACCTACATCACTCCTGCTCGGATTTTGTCCGTCGCTCTGTTTCTTGGACCAGCAGATGAAGTTTTTGAGGTAAACTTTGTTCTAAGATATTGTGATGACAGACCTCCAGAATGGGTTCAATAATACTCCAGCATATTATCACTTACTGGATGATTGTCATTTGAAACAATATGAAAGGATGCTTCTAATTCATTCATTTTGTTTTTAAGGTATCTTGGACAATGTGCAATTTCAATTTCAGTTTGCAATTGTTGATATAGAAAAATGGTTTCTTGTTCCTTGCGTAATGGTCAAACAGTTGTTACTAGTAGAGTAACATTCACCATTAAGATTTTACAGATGCTCAAACTGGTTTCTGGGTGCTGTACCTGAATATACAGAAAATATTTGGTAGGTACATATTATAAAAAATGTCTTTCAGCATGGTTCAAAAATTATCCTGTCAATAGAGATCCTGCTGATAAAATGATAGTGAATAGAACTCTTAGAGACCTTGAGCAACAAATAAAATGAATGTCTTAGTGACTATAGCACTAACTTTAAAGTATCCTAGTACTAAAAAAAATTCTATCAAAAATATTGGTGTCAATAGATGGATGGGTTGAAATGTCATTACCAAGTACAGTCCATACCCACAAATAAGTAACTATAGCACTAACTTTAAAGCATCCTAGTACTAAAAAATTCTATCAAACATATTGTTGTCAATAGATGGATGGGTTGAAACGTCATTACCAAGTACAGTCCACTCCCACCAATAAGAAATGCTCAACATATTCCAAACTTGAAATTTCTTAGTTTCTAGCAAAATTCCAAGCTCTAAATGATGTTGAAATCATGACATTACAAATTACAAATTAGCCTTATATATAAAAAATAAATGTCATCTTTTTCTTGTTGAAGATTCTTCTAACCCTAGCCCTAAAATGTGCAAAATAACAAATGATGCAATTTTTCAAGCTTAGAATTTCTTATTTAGGACAAAAATTCCAAGCTTGATCTAAGAAATGCATCATTTCTTGTTGGTGGTGGGCATGGGCTGTAAAAAATTATTAAAGCAAGATGATAGACTTTTTTCTAAGCTGGCAGAGGCTGGAGAAGACAGGCAGAAGCAGCTGATGATGGACAGGTTTTGTGTAGAAGAGTGTCTGTACACCATACCCATACCATACTAGAGACAATTTTCAATGAGAAAAAGAGCTCCTTTTAGTGCTTGTTTTGTGCACATGACATTGAAATCAATCAAGCATTGAATTACCTATTCATCTATCAGAATTAAACACCATCAGAATTAAACACCATCTTGTATATACATGGAACCTTGAAAGCACGTGAATAAAGCATGAGATGCAAAAAAATGACCAAGTAAAAAAATAACATGTAATTTATTGTAAATCAATAATGTACTCGCAACTGATATAAAATAAATTATATGGAGTTTAAGCAATAATCTTCAAGTGAAATATTAAATTTAGAAATTAGAATTTGATTTGTTGTTGCTGGCCTGTTGGTTGGTTTTTGAAATACAATAACATAGATCTTTCTTATTTTTACTTCCTACTACTATATTTTATTGTTTTTCTGTTCTCGATTGCACTAATCTACAATCAACTACACCAATTTCTCCTTTTACATCATTTAATATTAAATTAACTTATTTTTATAATAATTGGCCTAGATACTTCCAGAAGATTGATTGTTGATGTTTGATTTGTAGTAGTACAGTACCTACAGTGGTAGTGTTATTCAAAAATAGAAGATCATTTTTTTTCAACTTCACGTAAGTTCAAAGTTTACATGTCAATCAACTTGCCATTGTTAAATATTTTTCTGACTCTATTTTATTTTTCCCTATGTTTCCATTCTTGTGGTGGGTGGGAAACTCTGCTTCCTTTCAAAAGTTAAACCACACAAAAGTGAAATCTTGAAATCTGAGTCACTTTTTGTAACTGCAGGTGTGAATTCAATTTTTAGGGGCATCCCCACAAATGATTGTCAAACTCTGGAAATGGATTCCCCTCCCTGTCAACAATAATGTTAAATAAGGAAATACCAGAAATAGTTAGAGAAACAAAAAATATGATAAAAAGACATTGGCACAGCACTCAGGAACACTCAAAATCACAAGAAAAGCAAGTTTTGTCAAATTTAGCACAACAACAGTCCAAATTAATGTACAAGACATGCTTAAAACACAATAACCTACCATTATCATTTTATACCATTGATAAATGCGTGCATGAGGGTGCATCAAAGTGCTTTGCTGAGTTGCTACCATGCATTGTTACGCCAATGTTAATGGTGTGCAACAACGAGTGAATTCCATGCAGAAGCAGTGAACGAGTATTATGAAGCAGGCAAACAAAAAAGAAGAGGTATAAAGCATAAGCTAGATTCTGACAAATTCACGTAGCAAAAAGCATAGCTGAGAAAAAGAGAGAGAGAGCACTATAATGTGCTCGTTTTTCCAGCCAAAAGTGATATCTTTCGTAGGTCTGTACCAATTTGTACAGCAGAGGTATCATTGCATACCAGGAAAAACCAGCACTAAAAGGTGCTCTCAGGAGCCAATAGAAGTGCTCGTTTCTCCGGACAATTTCTTTTCTTTTCATAGGTTATGAGTTGAAACTTTACTGATCACACAAAAAATTACACTGTGGGGTCATTTTCTGACCGTCAACCGAAAGAGCAAAGAGGCGCGTCATTGATGTTCCTGATTTGCAAATTCAACGAATCAGAACCCCCCCGTCTGTGATCCTACTTCGAGAATTTATTTATGTAAATCGGACGTATTTCCCCGTCAGAGACATATGAATTTGGGTGAAGATTCAAGATTCAAGTTGTTGATACTCCGCAGATGCTACATCATCTATGATGTCTCTTCTCCGTTCCACACTCCGGGCAAAAGTACTTGAATTTATAGCATGACATTGTCTTACGTCATCGAACTTGTACTAATACTTCCCGATGATTTGTCGAGCGACAGGATGTATCCAAAGACCGAGTACTTTTATTTTCCTACAAATATTGCGTCAACGGTACTTCCGAATTTTGATTCGGCACTCATTGGTGGATATGGAGTATCGCTCAGAGAACAGCTTATGGTTTTATATCATTGGTCTAACGGGACTTGTCGGAAGTTCTGCAGTATGAATAAATTAGTACATATTTGAACAGCCTAAGTACGTCAGAGAAGTACCGGTTCATCTATGATATTTCACACTACCTCCATGTATTTAAAAACAACAGTGAATCGCAAGCTCTTGCATACCTGCTTGTACAGGTACAGACCCAGAGGTGAACTACCTAGTATACATTCTACATGGAAGCTATCTAAGGACCAAAACTGAAACAGGTACGTGGAAGCACCTTTAAATCAATAGTGCGTATTGTTTATTTGTACATACGACAAAGTAGTTAAACAAACTCAGTTCCCGAACCAATGCAATATATTCTCAACAAATAACATATTGTAGAGCAACGTGACGCAGTGGTAACTGTTAGACAGAATCTGGATGGGGTTCTCGTACCCAGATGCATTCTTCTCGTATGTTGACGCGGTACTAGTCACTTGACACGAAGTGTCACCAAGAAAAAATTCTGCCGAAATTTCGCCAAGAAACCACAAACTGCCGAACAAAACAGTGTGCATTTCTGACCGAAATTAGTTACCGGTTACCAAGCAGCCCACTAGTAGAACCACATTGTTCTTTCCGCGGCGCGACAACTAGGTCCTACGTTGTATCGAACACTCTTTGTTGTGTCTTTATCATCCATCACCGGGAAGGATAAGAGCAGTTCTCAAAAGTGCCCATTCCTGCATTACATCAACGATTCATTTCGTTTCTCTCTAGACTAAAGAGAGACTAACAATAGAGTCATCCTCCGATAGAACACTTCCTCAGAGTGAACTTCCGTAGTTTTCCGCGGAGGCGATTCTACGTTGTTTTTACACATATTACATTGTTTGATACACATACAAAATAAACTTTGTTTGACACCATGAGTTTCGAAGATAATGATTATGAAGGTGCTGCTCGTTTCATGAGTGACTTTCACCATGATAGACATAAGTCAAGATCATTCAAACTGGATGTGATTCATGAAGCACTAGAAGATTCAGTAGGTGATGCAGAGAAGAGTCTTTTTCATTTTCCACGAAAACTCTCGAAGAAACAAGCATCCACGTGTCTCGCAGAACTTGTAGTAGAAGCAGGAGATGATCATCAATCTTCCTTGACACACCCAGTCGTTGGAGGAACATCACCATGCACAGAAGAAGATGAGGCAGGAGGAGGATCTTCATCGGCATGTCCATGGGGTCATTTCATTGTGGATGATAGCGATAGACACTTGAATCGTGGTAGAAAACGCACGATTCCTCTTCATCCACGGAGTAAAAATGTATGGCAACCACCAAAACGTTGGAGAACCATGTCTTCCACATCAGCATAGCAGGAGCTTTCATAGCTTTTGCTTGTAGTTTTGTTGTTGTTGTATCTTTCTCTCTCTTTTTTGTACATATGAAAAACCCAATTTTGATTTCTCCCAATGACTGCGTGATATGAAAAATTGCTACGATAGCTAGCTAGTACGCGCGACTGTTCTGTATGTGCTCATCACAACTGCAACATCGCTGCCCTACAAAATATCAATGCTAACCTTTTGGCTGCTATAAATATGAATGTATCATCTTTTTTAGCGCCCCAAACCTATATATATGTTGGTGTCTGTGTTTATGTCCAGTAACAACCAATGGTCTTTCAATGGACAATTTTTGGAAAGTTGATTTCATGAATTTTTTTGATGTAGACTAAATTATTAAAACAGCTTATGCTGTTTGTAAACTATGAGTACCGCCTTATAACAACATCGATCTAGTACTTTCTTTCTATCATCTTGACTGCCTGCCCTCATTTAAGTACTCAGCACTATGTTATGTTCCAATTATATGCATTGAAAATTCGAACTCATCTGTCTGCCATTCCAAACTTTATACTGTAGAGATTATATATGACGCAAATGCAGATTTGTTTGCTGATACATTGCGGTATTGCTGTCTATCTCTACTAGCTCTAAAAAACAATGTCATCTATCATTCACCCTGGGGTGCCATGATGTGCCTATTTTCTCTCTCTCTTCATCTCCTCCAATTACATTGCAAGGCGAACTGCATCACTAAAATAGAAGAATTCATAATTTTGGTTTTCTAGTTATATTGCCTTTCTCGCCTTTGATGGAACTTTGGGTGTACTTGTTTTCATTCTTGTCTATGCAACATGTGGGAAAACACCCAAAAGTCAAGGAGAAGGTAAACATTTAAGCACTGCACTTATTCGATAGATAAAAGGTCTCGGTAAAGAGTATCGAGGCATCGACAGATTTACAGTACACATCTGAAATTTCAATGCCCTCCTACAATCCAAGAGCGAACTTAACCAGCAAACTGCAACAATATCAGTTGCTAAGCACTCAATATCAAAGTATCAACGAGGACTAAAAAATAGCACACGAGCAATATGTCAATATCTTCGGAAAGTTAATAACAAGGAAGGAGTAAACATGATACTTCTGCATCTAGTTAGCCTTTACGTCTCACATTATTATGCACCTTTATTTTATTTAGTCAGCTACGCGTACCGATTTTTCTCGTCCTAACGGAGACTTCAAGTCTTGAAATGGCAGTCAAAGTGTGATACCCAACTACCCTTGCCATCAAGCGTCATCATTGTTAAAATACGAAATTATTTTTATTTATAAAACTATATCTCTTCTTTTGCAGTTTTGCTCTCTAATTTTTCTCGATTGTGTTGTTTTCAGGTCTTCTCCAGTCCTTGGTAGATGTAATGCTTATTTATTCTTCGAGAAAGAGATCGAGATCACCAACTCCTCCAGCATTATACACATTAGTGTAGCCCAAGTCCTTTAATTTCTGGCAAGCCTTACTTGCGCGACCTCCCTTTGCACAGAATACCACGTGATTTGCGTCCTTGTCGGGTAGATCCTTGCCTACCATGTCTTGGTCACACTCCCCAAGTAGATATTTAGCAGCAACAAAGGGCTTGGAGCACTGAGCTTGTTCGATTTCGTCTGGGTCTCTGACGTCGACATATATGACATTTTCTTTCGTTGACACATCCTTGAGGAAAGTCTTATCTTCAATACCAAACATCGTCTTACGTACTCCATAGGAAGGGTCGGACATGAAGAGGACATGATTGGATCCATGGATTTGTCTCATGTTTCTAGATAAATGTGCCGTATGAATTCTGGTCGGTGCAAACGCCATGGTCCTTGAAATTGCCGGAGAAGCGATCGCACTCGCCAAGTAAATTCTTGTCCCCATTGAGAGATACTTCATATTTTTATCGTCCAAGTTAATACTCTAGAGAGTAATTAATAGATTGAATTATTGCTTTTGATTTCTCTTGGTAGAAAAATAATGAGGTTACGCTTACTATTTGATATTCGGGGTATGTTTTGTGGCTTCCTGCACCT
>WKLE02000400.1:36903-55033 GCA_014885115.2 Asterionellopsis glacialis
CCAGTTCGGCCCAACATTGCCCTGGCAGCCAATGCTGACACATATGCCATGCCCGCTACGAATGGTATCCATCCATATGACACAGTTTTCATGACGGTCGTGGCCAGCTGCAATTCCTTGGATTCATTCACATTCGGAAAACTTTCTTTCGGCACATCCTTGCCAAGAAATTCACAGAGCGGTTCCCACCCTTGCTTGACATTAAATATCAATAATTGTTCTTTTGGAACCTTGCTGATAACCTCAGCATTGTGCGCTTCGTATTGCTCCTCCAACCATCCCTCCGGTTCCGCATCGTATCCACGAATGAGCTTTCCTGGTGGCAGATTGAGGTTTGGAACGCCCATGACGTTGCGCATTGTCTTCCAATTTTTCATAAAGGGAATCCACTGGATAAAGGTAGGATACCGCCAGCTGAAGGGTCGTTCCTGAACACGGATAAAATTCATGAGCACCTTCCAGCTCTTGGCCCATTTTTCGGGGCTGTCTCTCACGGTTAAAATGACCTTGGCCTCAGGATACATCTCGAGCTGCGCCTCGAACACATCGGCCATTGGCTGGTCACAGGTCGCATCGTACCCCTCTTGCACGGCCATACCAATGGCATCTTGCACCGATCCCGTTCCCTCGGAGTACGCAGCCCATGCTGCCGCATGCTCCGGAAGAGGAAAGTGATAGGTCTTGTATCCCAGTAGATCCATTGCCGTGGCGAGGGACTTTGTTCCCGTACGACCGAGTCCCGCCCCAATCACTCGTATCTGATTGTAATTGTTAGAAGTAGTTGTATCCATGATGATCTGATTTGATTGTAGCAGCGGCTTTTATGTTCAGCGCTGTCGTTCCTGCCGATCTGCACTACGGATCTCTATGTCGTTCAACATCAACAATTAATTAGAGTCAAGACCTCGTCGAGTCTGAGAACGATGAAGAAGCGCGGGACTGAGATAAACCCCGAATTGTTTCCGGAGAGACACTAATGATATTATTTGTATCCTAAGCACTAGTCCTAATCACTTCTATCAACGATGACGTCTAAGTTCCTTCTTGTAGCCGAAGAGACCGGCCGGTGTATGGTATGTGAAAGATCCGGTGCTAATATGCGGTTTCGATATACCCGTACTAAAAAAATGAATGTCACTTTACATAATTAACGAAAATTATTTTCAAGGACTGCGGCCTTATGAGTTCAATTTTTCAAAAACAAATTGCGTCATGATTCTTATGATTTTATGATGATTCATTCAATACACGGATTCCTTCCTCGTTTAAAGTAAAGTCAAATAATAGGAAAATAATACATATGAGAATATCTCTTAGGTTAGACTAGATGTCGTATAGTACATTTATGTATTTATGTACTCAAAGGTTGGCGACATTATGTGGAAAAATAGAAGGAAGAGTTCCGTGCTCGCCGCACATATCCGAAAACATAGTCACCAGTCAGTTGGTTCTACCTCAAAGACCCAACCGTTAACACTCAAGACTGCATACAGTAGAGTTTTTGTGCTCCGCTTCGATCTCGATCCTTTTTCTCCAAGAATTTCTTTTTGTTCCTTGTTGTTCCAAGGGTAGTTTGCTGTTTATCTTGACACCCTTGGCACACAAAAGCAAGATTCTTTTCAAAAGACATTCATAATTCTATTATTTCGTTCATCGCTCATCACACAAATATCTCTTGTGCCGATAGTATTACAATTAAATATCTTGTTTGTGAATCATTCGTCTCTCTAGAGAATCTGTGGGGGGCCGTGCATAGGAGATTCAACCGACACAAATTATACCAGGTATATTGAAAAGGGGGAAGTATTCGTCTAATTGATAATCCGTTAAAAACACAATCGACTAGATATTGATTGAAGAGAAAAACTTGAAGAATAATCTTTATTTTGTGTAATAGCTCCAATTCAGCATCCTCAACTAAAAAAAAGAAAATGCCTCCTCATGAAGAACCACAACAAAATAATGATGACAATAATAACAATGCCACGGTGACCACACAACAATCATGTCAGAAAAAAAATAACCATTCCGATAATGAAAGCAATAATAATAAAAACAAGAAACATATTCATAATAATAATAATAATTATCGAACGGTTTCATTTGATGTAGTGGAAATACGGGAATATCCTATAATTTTAGGAAACAATCCATCCAGTACCTATGGTCCACCCATTGAAATTGGTTGGGATTATATTGAATTGGAATCATGTGACATTGAGGATCATGTGAATCGTAAACCTATAAAACGGAATATACGTGCTTTATATGTAACACCTATAGCCCGTGAAAATATAATATTACGAAGTCGTAAAACTGTAACTACTACGAATGGAGAACAGAAACAACACTACTATTACACCAAACAAGATATTCAACAAGCTATACACGAAAAAAACAGAATTCGTAATCAACGTCAACAAACTAATGTATTCCGAAATTTAAATCCAATTAATGATGTACGGAAAGAAATACGATATCGTAAGCGACGTAGAAAGATACTTTGTGCCTTGAAAAACTTACAAAAACAAAAAGAACACCATCACCGCTCAAAACAAAAACAACCTACTACTGCTCCTACGAAACCAAAAGGAGTACCTGTCGGACAAAGAACCAATATTTATAAAGGTTGGTGGTTACCAGGATCAGCTTATATTTTCTGATTTACAATATTACGTAGTAAGATAGTTTGGTTGCTGGTTGCACTGTTCATGGGAATTCATCATGTAAATTTCACGCACCCACCAACAATTTTCAATGGAACCACATACATGATCAGCAGGAACTTCTCAAGTGAGATCGCATATGTTTGAAAATCGGAAACTCACCCTGTGCCATTCAATAACAATAGAGAGAGAGAGAGAGAGAGAGAGAGAGAGAACATCAAAGATTGCCATACGAGTATTTGATTAGTGTATACAATGTAAAGAATTAAAATTATTTAGATATATATTTTTTTAAAAGAGAATTATTGTTTTTCTTTCATGCATGTACAGTAATATTATATTCCGATATAGAAAGCGAAGGATCGACACAGTTCATTTGGGACAAGAGTGTATCTGTCTTGCGAGTCTTCTCTTGTTGCTTACAAAAGTGCAATAAGTGGTGGGATTGTCACAGCAGCCACAACGCCCGTGACAGCTGTACCAACCACCAATCCGTGTTTAGCATTTTGCATCATTTTGAAACGTTTGACTTTTTGAGTGCGTTTTTGAAATTGTTTGGACAAATCTTGTAAATGTCCAGCACGTTCATCCAAATCTTTTATTTTTTCATCATTTTCTAAAATCATATTGATATTATTATGCATAATTTCCTTGCATGAATCGACTTGATCGTGAACCATGGCCATTTTACCCAAATAGGTAACCTCTTGCATACGTTGATATAGAATAGGTGCAAAGGATTCTTGTACGGCCAAGACATCTCCCAAACGCCATTCTTCATCATATTCTCTCCAATGATCTGTCAAGTATACCATTTTTTCCAAGAAGCTTTTCACTTGCACCAAATCCGTAAGGACCGATGAATCATACACAGCGCAAAAGGACCAAATTAATAATGGTTCATTCACCTTTTGATCGTACACATGAAATTTAATCCCACGAAGTTTCGCTCCAAAGCCTTTCTTATAATATTCATACCCCGGCGTGGGTTCCTTCTTCAATAATTGTTGTGCAATATGTATCACAGATTGATCTTGGGATTGATCTTCTCCGGCTTCTGCTAAAATTGTATCGTTCCGTACAACAGCAGACCAAATAATTCCTTGTTGATTTTGTTCATCGTTTGAAGAGGACGATGATGACGATGATTTTTTCATATTCATGTTATTGTGTTGTTTGTTGTAAAAAGAATAAAAGCGATTACTTTACGAGAAGTCTAGAAAATGATCAGTCGTTCGGTGATTGTTTTGTTGATTCGAATATATTTCTTCGTTCTCTTTGTGTTTTTTCGATGTGGGACTTGAGCTATGATTATTATCGCGGTCGCTTAAACTGTAAATAAAACTTTTGTAAAGATTGGCCTCAGTCTTGAAACACGCAACGATAGACTCTACTCTACTAGAGAGACCTAACGAGTAACGAGCGATTGGAATGATAGATGATGGCGTGGGCGTCTTCTTGTCTTCGGCTCTTCTCCGCGTCCGTTGACTATTTTATCCCCCCACAAAATTAATGTAATAATGGGGCACCACCCTTCCTTTTTTATTTTGGAGATGTAACTTTGTACATGATATAGTATATAAAAAGCTAGACGGGAATATTTGTACCATATGCGTAAAATTCAACCATATCCGAAAAAAGTATCCCCATTATTCCCATCAATCGTGGATACCAATCCCGTATTTTGAAAATCGGGATTGTACCTTTTTGAGTTAATACAATGTATATATATTAAGGCTAATAATATCTCTATCCCTAGAGAATTATCGTTCTGACAGCACCTCTGCTGGCTTTCTTGTACCGGCATGTATGATGCACATTGGAAGGATGTTCTCAACGGATGGGCGGAAGAAGCGAACAGTGGTCGAGACAACTGCAAGTCATACGAAGGTAGACAACAGTACCACGGGAGTACAGTAAAAGAAACGTTACCAGGTACCTGGTACACTTGTACCTGGTACCAGTACCAGGTACTGGTTTGTCATCTCAATCTCAGAGTATCTTTTCTTCCCGTCGAATCTCATTCCCACCTCGAATCTTTCTTCTAGCTGTACCTGGTACCCAGGTACGTAAGCATTCCGTACGATCTCTACCAGGTACGCACGCGAAATTATTTTTTGGAAAAAGATTTTTGTGAAGCTAAAGTTCTGATGCCATCATCTGACTTTGCTGCTTGCCTATATACCGTACTTGCTCTAGAGTAAACAAAAGTTCGTTTCCAAATATCCTACCTTACATCATAATCATAATAAGCCTTTGAGACGTTGCGTTGGGTTGTCTAGTGTTGAAAAAAATTGCCACATCATTACACCGTCTCGATATTATTGTCATTATTTCGAACTAACTGACATACGATGAAGTTATCGTTTGCCGTATCCACTCTCACCTCTTCTGCTGTTGTCGTCTCCATGATGACAATGATGAACAGCATGCAGGGCGCTCATGGTGGTGAGGTTGTCTTGAGTGAAAAAATTATGAAAATATCACGAGATGCTGCCGAATTATCTTCTATTGCCTATTTTGAAAAACCTGCCGAAGAACCTACCTTGGAATCGATGGTGAAGCATTATGAAGACTTAAAGCTTTATATTCATGAACCAGATGAAGCCTTGGTAGCCAAAAAAGATGGGTATTGCTATGGTGCGTTCCGTGGTACAACCCTAACTTCAGACGATTGGAGACAAAATTTAAGACTCGGCACAGAACCTATTTGTGCTGATGATGGTGTATGTTGTGAAACACGCCAGGGTTTCTTTGATGCCTATGAGTAAGTTTATATATAATTATACGCATGTCGCATACATCTTTTGTATGATTTACTTGGTTTTGACAATGCTGTTTAGTTTCGTGAGAGATTCTGAATCATAATCATAAAAAGATTTATGTTCTAACTTTTTCTTTGTATGTTATCTTTACCTTTTGCACTCCCCTACAACGTCATGAATTAACAGTACTCCCTACCGTGCAGAATGGGAACAGGGCATGAGAGATTGTGCCGAAACATGTACCAATAAAGAAGAATGTGTTATCCTCACTGGTCACAGTCAAGGTGGGGCTATTGCAACTGTGGCCGCTGTTGCGTTGGGAGATTTAGATCCATATGTAATCACATTTGGACAACCCTACACAGTGGATGCACCATGCGAAAAGATCAGTTCTGAAAGATTCTACAGATTTATTAATTCAGAAGGACACGCACGTGGAATTGAATATGACCCCGTCCCCTTTTTACCAGGATTTGGTGCAGATGCCTTTGGTCATACTATGATTCTATCCGATGACTTTACAGGTGTAGCCTACGTAGGCTTGGATGCACAAGATTACTTTTCCCCTTTGGATGTAACAGCTGCCGCACATTCTATGAGAGGTACAGAAGAAGATCCAGGATATTTAGATCGATTGAATACCTTAATGGATACACGTAACAATAATACGTACCCCATCCGTAATGATGGATATGTGGCAGGATCCTTATGTTCCAAGGATAAAGAATGTCAAAGTGAAAAATGTGAAAGTGAAACAAAAATTTCATGGTCCCGTTGTGTAGGTATCGAATGCACGGATGATGATGATTGTGATACTAAACGTTGTGATTCAGGTGTATGTATCCCAAAGTTGGGTTCCTGTCAGCATTGTGATGAAGATACAGATTGTAAAAGTGGAAAATGTTTAGGATTTCCAATTATGAAATGTTCTGGAGCAAATGGACTCATGGATACAGAATGTGAATGTTTTACGGATAAGGATTGTGCAACAGGACGTTGCGAAGGATACACCCCCCCTACTTGCGAAGCCTTGTTGCCTGTGGGGGCAAAATGTAATGAACATTCCGATTGTCAATCAGGTGATTGTTCATGGAGATTTGTTTGTAATGCAAAAGAAGCAACGACAAGATCTATTAATCTTGGAGATGAAGCTGAAGGAGCAAGTGGTAGTAATGAAAGTGGTAAGGGAGGACACGCATTTTTGAGTACTGTACTTGTAGTCATTGCTGTTGGTGGTATTGGTTACTTTGGATACAAACAATATGCCAAGCGTCAAGCAGGATATGCTGAAATTCCTGCGTCTTTGGATGTCTAAATGAAAGAAATGGCGAAAGGGTATTTGCGTATTTAGTTTGCGATGGAGACAAAGAGATTATTAGATGAACTGGCTTGTTCATAAAAGGGACACAAACAATCAAAGAACAAGAGAAAAGAATGGGAAAAATGTAGTGGCCGAAAATGAAGTGTGCATTTAAAAACAACAAGGGGAAGAAGTCAACTACGTGATGACGTGATGCCTCCATTAGTTGGTCTGATTCGGCAGAGATCCAGCAAAACATAATATTGAAAACGATTGTAAATAATATGTGTTATTTGTATTTTGATTTTTTCTCGAGTATATTATTTGTTTCAAAATAAGAGCGATAAACTGTTGAGAAGTGACCCTTTCAATAAAACCAATCCCCAATGATCTAGCGAGTTGTGCCTAATAAATATGCCCAGCCAAATTGATAGCTGTCTAAAGACCAAATTGAAATTTCCAACAACCCGCCAAGTGAACAGTTGAATGTCAACTGCAAACAATATCGGTATTTAAAAAATATTTTACTAATTATCGGTGACGTGAGGGTGGGTACTCTTTTTGCTTATTCATCTCTAGCTTCATAATATTTGGGTACTGTACTACAGTACCTGGTACCGTACCTGGTACAAGGTAGATTACCTGTACCTTGCGTGAACAGGTACCGACACGTGTACCCAGGTACCTTGTACCCGTACCGTACCAGGGGGTACAGGTACCTGGAACCTGGCATCTTCAGTACTAGCTACAGGTAAGATACCGTTACCTGTACAGGTATCCATCGTACTTACCTGGTATGACGTTAGAAACAGTTGTTGTTGATAAAGAATACTTATGGTCGGATTATCTGAAGCGAAAAGATCTTGATTTAAAGATCTCTTTCTACCGACTATGATTGGTCGGATTAAATGAAGCGCTTGATACACGGAGACCTTTAATTCATTTTGGTAGGACTAGACTACTACCAGGTAACGTACGTATAACTTGTACCCTGTCGACTGTACCTAAGGTACAGGTACCTGGGTTAGAGGACTACCAGGTACAGGTACCAGGTATTTACCAGGTAGACTATATTTACGTACGTAACAATAGTTGGTGTTCTCGCTGATGCCACTCGGGAGGTGCACACATGGTGATCTCATTTTTCACGCCAAAAAAAAAAGATCGAAGTACTTGTAGTGACAACGTAATCCAAGTCTTGTAAATCAAGACACGACGCGACACGAACGAAGAAGGATCCACCATGTCTCTCAGCAAAGTGAAAGACGTTTCAGTCCACATGGAAGACAGTCCTCTTTTGGGCGCGAACAAAATCGGAGTAAGCGCTCCTCATCAAGGTCGGCTCGTTCGTCTTCTTGCTGCGGGTGCAGCACTCTTCATGCTTCTGGTTACTTTGAAACATGACAAGCCAACTCAAAACAAGAGCGCTTACAATTTTCCTGCCAGCATTCAACAGCAAGGATCAGCTGTCCCAGATGTTGTGCTGAGTCAGAAGATCATGGCATTGGTGCAACATTCTGCTGAGCTTTCGGCCTTGGCCTACGAGAATGACCCTAAGTCTAAAGATATGGGTGCGCCTTATGACATTCAAGTTTTCATTGACGAACCCGATGAAGCTCTTGTAGCCAAACGAGATGGATATTGCTTTGGTGCCTTCCGTGGAACAACCTTGACACTCGAAGACTGGAGACAAAATATCCGCCCCGGAAAGGAGCCTATTTGTGATAAAGATGGGGTCTGCTGCGAAACTCGTCAGGGTTTCTTTGATGCATATATGTAAGTATTATGAAATATAAGTGGATAGATTTTTTGTGGGAATCGTTTATCTTTCATTATTTTTCTTACTAAAGAAAGATTGTTTTTTGCTTCATAAAAATTTTATTTTTGACGTGCATTTTGCAGGACGCCGTACCACGAGCCGTGGGAAAAAGCCATGCGTGCTTGCGCTGCGACTTGCACAAATCCCATGGAATGCGTCGTTCTAACCGGGCACTCCCAGGGTGGGTCCATCGCAGCCGTGGCATCCGTTGCCCTGGCCGACTTGGCTCCTTTAACAATCACTTTTGGGCAGCCTTATACCTTGGATTTTCCATGTGCACGCATCGACAGTGAGCGCTTCTACAGGTTTATCAACACGGAAGGAGATGACGATGGTATCGTCTACGATCCAGTTTCTTTCATTCCTGGACTTGGTGCTGATGCTTTTGGTCACACAATCATCTTGTCAAATGATCATACCGGTGTAGCTTATATTGGTTTAGATGCCCAAGATTACTTTTCACCTCTCGATCTATCTGCAGCTGCACACAACATGCAAGGAACCGAGGAATACCCTGGATACCTGGACCGTGTCAACACCTTAGTTGAAAGTGGTTCTTTCCCTATCCGTAATGACGGATACGTTGCAGGCTCTCTCTGTTCTGACGGTAAAGAATGCCAGAGTGGTATTTGTGAAAGTGAGACCACCTGGGCTAACGAACGTTGTGTTGGTGTTGAGTGCACAGCAGACAGTGACTGTGATACGGGTAGGTGTGATAGTGGAATTTGCCTCCCCAAACTCGGATCTTGTCAAACTTGCGATGAAGATACCGATTGTAAGGGAGGCCGGTGTCTTGGCTTTCCGCATTACGTGTGCTCAGGGCCTGAAGGACTCATGGACACCAATTGTGCATGTAACTTCGACAGAGATTGCCGAACTGGCAAGTGCGAGGGAATTCTAGATTTCACTTGTGAGGCATTATCCCCCCCCGGCGCTAGGTGCAATGAAGATAGCGACTGCCAATCAGGTTCTTGTTCATGGTGGTTCTCTTGTAACTAAATCCCCTAAGAATGGCTACAATGCCACGGGCAAAAATTCTCGCGTAATTGATTTGAAAAGTATGTATAGCTTTAACTATATAAAAACAATATTTTTAAAGGATCAAAAGATATTGAAAGATTCAAGTTTGTTTGTACTTCACATCGATTTTTCTCGTCTATGATATCCCAATTTATGTCGACGTCATCCCGAAAGTACAAATAATGACACAAGAACTGTAGAGTCTGTCAACTGAGTTTCGAGCAAACAAGGAAAACCGTCTTTGTCGTGCGATTTCGTCCGCATAGAAAATTTCCGCAATTGTCTGTTTTTTTTTTTTAAAACAACACTTTTTACATTTATAAATTACATAATGTATACTCAAACACTGAACTACTTTTCTGCATTTGGTATAAAATCATTTAACCCAAGGATGGATGTCCTAAAACCTACATCAACTCACGTTCTCTTCTCTTTTTTCTACTCTTTTTCTTTTTCTCTCCTCACTTGGTTTGTATGTTAGACAATCCTTGCTACTTCGCCGTCTTCCAAATCCCATGCTTCTAGAAGACGTTTTGGTCCTTTACCTTCTAATAACTCACCCTGTTTCACTTGTAAATGTTCATAGACATCGCCGTAATGTCTAGATTTACCAACACCAACACGTTTTACGACCATTCTAGGATTAATTTCAGCCCACGATGAAACACCTGTAGCTTCCATAACTTCCGTACATGCATGGACTGTTTCACGATGAAAGTTGGCGACACGTACTTGCTTCGTGGTTGGGTCTAAACCCCAACTTAAATCTGGATTAGACGTTGTGATACCCGTTGGACATGTATTGGTATTGCATTTCAATGCTTGGATGCAACCTAATGAAAATAAAAACGATCTTGCTGCATTGCATACATCTGCACCTAGGGCAAATGTTTTAAACATGGAAAATCCTGTCAATACCTTACCACTTCCAATCAGGGCAATCTTGGAATTAGCCTTATTGATTGGATCACGTAATCCAGCACCCACCAATGTGGCATGGACAAATGACAAACCTTCGTGCAATGGTGTACCAATAGAGTTACTAAATTCAGGTGGTGCTGCACCTGTACCACCCTCACCACCATCTACTGTAATGAAGTCTGGATGTATACCCGTTTGAAGAAACGAATGTACCAGGGCAGTGAATTCTTCAGGTTGGCCTACACATAGTTTAATCCCCACGGGCTTCCCATCAGACAATGTGCGTAATTGCTGAATAAAGTTACATAATTCTGTAGGGTTGGAAAAGGCTGAATGTGATGGTGGTGAATTACAATCATGTTGTACTGGATATGGTAAATTACGCGCTTCCGCTATTTGAGGTGTAATTTTTTCTTTAGGTAACATCCCCCCATGAGCTGGTTTAGCACCTTGGGATAATTTAATTTCAATCATTTTGGCATACTTCGAATTTTCTTGAAACAATTCGGGATCAAATATACGTTCACCCTTCTCATTAAAGGTACCTGCACCAAAGTAGGCTGTCCCTATATTCCATACTAAATCACCACCACCCTCACGATGGTATCTACTAATACCGCCTTCACCTGTATTATGGTAAAAGTTACCAAGTTTGGCACCACTTGACAGAGCTACGATAGCACGATCTGACAGTGCACCGTATGACATGGCACTTATGTTTAGTAAGGATGATGAATATGGTTGTGTCACTAACGGATTATTCTTCCCAATGACAACACGTTGTTCTTCAAGTTTGGTTGGGTACAAGGAATGATTAATCCATTCATACCCCACAGCTTCTGTATTACGCTTGGTACCAAAGGGCATGGATGAATTATCACCCTTGGCGCGTTTGTAGGCAATAGCACGATGTCCTCTACTAAAGGGTACGGCCTCATCATCACCTTCTACAAAGTATTGACGTATTTCAGGCCGTATAGATTCCAATATATATCTCATATTTCCCAAAACTGGAAAATTACGACGTATAGTTTGACTCTTTTGATTCATATCTTGTATACCCACATACCAGTAAGCAGCTGTTATCGATGTAAGCGTTGCAGGTACGATCATGTAATGTTCAAACCCCGTAGCTGGGAAAGATAGTGCAGATACTGCTGTTAATGCATATCCCACCTTACGAAATAATGGACGATTCCAATGTTCTATGAAATCTGGAAGTCCTGCACTTTCAGAACGTATATGAACCCTTGGTTTGTCCTTGTTACCTTCCTCAAGAGAAGGGGTGGTTGAAAACATCCTATGTTGTCCTGCTATTTTGAATGATGCTTTCATTTGCTGCTTCTGCCATAATGCGACTTGGGTATTTTTCGGCACATTACCAACCATAAAAGATGAAAAAGAGTTGGTCGTACTCGATGGTGACGACGCCGAGAGCGGTAATGATGTCATGGTTGCTGCTGCAACGACTGTATAATTATTCCTACCTCCAGCATGCAAAAGAGAAAGATTTCGATGGCCATGATGCCAACATGATGATTTTACCAATCCATTCAGACATTGCTGCTGTTGATGCCGTATAGCACCACCAACTCTTGAAAATGCTTGCATCATCATTTGTAAGTATGATCAAACGATATACAATACGATACAGTTTTACTGCGTTAGCGGTGTCGCCTTACTACAATCTTGTCTCTCTCGAGCTGTCAAGTGTTTGACTTTTCAACTGCTACCCCTAATGTTCTGTTCAATCTAACCCAGCTACGAAAGATACCAAGTTGAATTTTACAGTATCGTCGTCACTTGTTTTTTTCCTCAGAGGCGTCTATATCAATGTTATAAGTTGATGACCAGTCTCTTTTCGGAACTCTCTAAAGCAGAATATCTTGATTGGCAAGTGCGAGGCTGTTTAGAACCCAGTTGAGAGAGTCTGGTGAAGCGAGCCATCACCCAAAGAAACGAACCTTTTCGTCTAATAATAGCACGAGTTTTTCAAAAGTCAAAGATTCCAAGAAGAAATCTTTTTTGAAATCGTCATTTCTACTGTAAAATTACTTTATAAATCACGTACGTTAACAGGTTGTCTTGGCTTTGGTTTTCTGGTCTGCAAATTCTCCCCCTCACTCTAGAGAGAGAAAGTAACGATGAAAAGCATTCAATATAAGGTCTACTACAAGAACTGGAAATAATGGAAGACTTGCTGATAATGAGACGTGGTGAAAGAAGAATCCCAATCGCAGCTGTAAATACACACTCTAGGAAAAAGAGTCTGTTGAATTATTTCAGTGTAAAGGTTTTGATTAGCACAGGTCTTTTTTAAAAATTCTAGCTTTTATGAACTTAAATAGTTTCACGAGTACTGTATGCATCCAAGTGGATAAAATGAACCATATTTTGTAATACATTTGTCCGGCTACATAGTAAACATTTTTTTATTTTGTTATACGGACAACAATCTTCCCTTGTACTCTTCTACCAAGGATAGCATCAAACCCACTTTGGACACCTTCGGGGGTAAATTCTTTTACTTCTGAAACAATAGGTTTGACTTTCCCCTCCTCTGCCCAATCCTTCAATTGATGAAGCTCCCTTGAGGAACGAGGGAATCGGACCCAAAAGAGTTTGTTTTGCGTCTTCCAACAATCGAATGGTTTACCATTTGAAAACAGTAGCGGAATAGTTCGTTCACAACCAGCCTTGATCCAATCTTTGGTAGGACCACCAATTCGTAAATATGACCCATCTAAAAGAGAAGTAGGGTAATGGTGCGATGTAATGCTTTGTTCATAATTTTGTTTGGTATCACGTGGATCACCACTTGATACACAATCCAATACTAAATCAAATGGTTTACCAATACGTGATGCACAATCTTGTAAATCGGTAATGACCTGACCACGTGTATAATCTACAATATAGTCTGCACCTCTCCTTCGGACAAAGTCCTTGTTACGGTCACTACAAACAGTTGTCACAGATGTTGCACCAAGTGCCTTGGCAACCTGTATGGCCATATGACCTACACCCCCACTCCCACCAATAATTAATACAGACGTTTGTTCCTTCCGAGACGATATATAGGGTGACATACTTTGCAGAGACGTCAATCCGACCAGTGGAAATGCGGCAGCTTCTTCCATGGTCAAACATGTCGGTTTGAAATATAATTGATCCAAGGGTGCCACTACATATTCGGACAAGGATCCATGAAAGGGTGGCATTGTACCAAAGACTTGATCACCTACTTTATAATATCCTGATGACGATGGAGGACATTGGACAATTTGACCTGCAAAATCAAATCCTGGGGTTTTACGTTGTAAATACCATTGGACGAGTCGTTTCCCTCGTTTCCAGGAATTCGGTACCTTATCACCCATGACATCCTTGGCATCTACAGGATTTAATCCAACACAATGCACTTTGACTAATACTTTATTACGAGGAATTTGACAAGGTATTGGCCGTGTGATCATTTCAACGTGACCCTTGTCACCGTAAATAATAGATTTCATCATGTTGTTATGGTTTCTTCTTGTTGTAGTACGTGTGCGTTTAGAATCAATGGTTCTTGTCGATAAGGCCGAAGAACTTACAGATAGGAAAATGAATGAAGATAGGAATAGGATTAGAGGAATGGTAATTTTAGTCATGACGCTAACTTGACACATGCGACTTGGCTATCATTTAGGAATACCATGCGAAACGAAAATCATCTAAACCTACCAACAGAGAGAGATTGTGTTTTTCGTCAACGATGTGTCTGTTTATTTTGAGTGTAAATATGTTGTGTTCGTTGAGATAAACCCGCTGTCTCTCTTTTTTTTTTTTAAAGGTGGGATAGAAATCAATCGTGTGCTTGCTTGATCGTTTGTGTTCTTTCGAACAATAACCCTTACCTCCTGTGATTTTTTATACGAACGATCTAAGCGAAGAATCAAAATTTAGGGATAAGCAGCTTTAACTCAATCAAGTTAACCCGCTTTGGAATCTTTACATAATATATTATAATGAAACGAGCGAGCCAGTCGCGAAACACCCCCGAAATTCAAAATCTCAAACCGGTTATTCATATCATCATTGTCAAATTCTTGAACTTGCCAAGGAGCAATAACGACACAATCAACCAAGAGGCATTGCGGTGTCGATGATCAAAAAGATACATGCTTATTGAAACAAACTCCATCAGCACAAGCTTGTAGAGTCTAGAGTCTACTTTTGAGCAATCTTATAGTTACGGAGTCTAGCTGTAGGGATTTGGGCCAAAAAAAACGAGTACTCGTACAGTCAGTGTAGTCGAAAGAGTTGTTGAAACAAAAATGAAAACTAACAGTTCCACCAGTGTTTCAGAACGACGTACAAGACCAATCCCCATGATTATCAAATGCATGGTTGGAAGTCTTTCTCTATTTGGATTAGTGGTATGCACAATATCATCCTTATCTAGAAAGGAAAGAGTTGGATCATTCTTTGTGTTACCAATCAAGTTTCCTACGGATCATTTCTTCTTTCCAACAACAGCAGCAGCAACAACAGCACAAAGAAGAAAACTATTGGATCTGCAACATCAAGATGTGTCCAATTATGATCGAACGGTACCTTTTCCACTTTTCGATGTATCCACATATACTGTAATGGGTCCATCTCATTTTCCGAAACCTACTCGTATAGCAGCAGTACAAGGTGGTGATGAGACGAAAAAGAAAAACGTACAACCAATCTTGAAACCTACATATGGGTCACACCGTCCAGATGTAGATGCTATCTTTATATTTGCGACTGAATACCCATTGCACAATTATATGTGTTTTTTAGAAACATTACGTCAAACAGGATACGACGGTGATGTTGTCATGGCAGTATCGATTCAGGATGTAGATCCACAACGGAATGCAAATACATTTGACTATTTGACCAACGAACCCCACACTGTCATTTATGTAGTTGAATTGTCATGCTTTAATGCCGAAGGTGAAGCTGTCTCGAGTGCCAAGGGTGGGATGAGAGTCTGTCAAATACATAATTTGTTTGGTCAAGTCGACGACGACGAAGGCAAGGATCAAAAACTCCAGCCTTTACCAGATCCAAGACCACCTCGTACACTACAAACCACACGCTACGAATTGTACTGGATATGGAGTTTACAATATAATTTAAATTCGTGGATTATGCTTGTGGATGCAAGAGATTCATTCTTTCAAACAAATCCCTTTCAACATGTACCACGTGATGATATGGAGGAAACAAAAAAGACACAAGGAATCTTGCATTTCTTTGGGGTAAGTAGTCATTATTTCTCGATTTTCCTTTACTATATGGAATCATTGCTCTCTCTCTTTCTTTTTAAAAAATTTCTCACCTATTGACTTTGTTGATGTAATTTCATGATTACCGCAATATCTTTTGTACAATAAAGGAAAATACAGAAGCAACTCGTATTGGGTTATCCAAGAAAAATAAACAATGGATTACCACAGCCTATGGTAATGTTGTTTCTGCTGCATTGGAAGATAAACCTACCATATGCTCAGGATCCACCATGGGTGAACAAATTGCCATTGAAACCTACTTGCGTGCCATGGTAGCCGAAAGTGACGAATCCGGTGTTGTCTTGGTTGGTGCAGATCAAGGATTTCACAACTTTTTATATTATTCCAATAAACTTGCCAATGCAGCAACTATATCCAAAATTGTGGTCTTTGCACAAGGTGAAGGTGCTATTAACAACTTGGGTGCCATGAGAACGAAGGAATTGAATGAATGGGGAAATGGTAAATTACTAGGAGATAAAGAAGAAGAAGAAGACAATGGTATGACAGTCTACAATTGGGATGGCTCACCAAGTCCTGTGGTGCATCAATTTGATCGTCACAAACAATTAAGTAATTACATGTACAAACGTAAAGCATCCGAATTCCAACAAAAATGGCGGCAGGAAAAGCAAGAACGAGCGAATACGGATAAGAAGTAAGGAAAAATTCTAGTGAATAATTTTATAAAGGGAGGGCATGTACAACTTTACAAATGTTGTGATCATTTTAAATTGAATATTCTACTTGAGAAAGATGTGAGTACTAGAGCACTAAGAAAAGCCATCTCATCTCTAAATATTTATTTCACAAGTTGCTATAAAAGCTCTGCAATCTTTTCAAGCTCATTGGTGTCGATTCCATTGTGTTGTTCTATTGGCATTTTAAAGATTCTTTCTGGTGTGCAGCGACAAACAGCATAAATGTGTGGACCATAGCTATAGACAGTACAAATATATGGATGTTGCATCGATGTTTACCACGAAGTGCAGTTGGCACGAAATGCTAAGGTGTCGGAACCCATGCTATAGACTCACCAGCCTTTTCAGGTATGAAAAGAGGAATGATCCTATGGCGTCTCTCGCTCAGTAATGACAATTATACCTATCATTGACCACACAAAGAGGTACGGTTATCATCCGAGAGGCCAAAGTTATTTTGGCAATGAAACTGTAGCCATAAAGTGAATAAAAAATGAAAGTAAAATATGGTTGAGAACTAGCAGTCAAAAATGATTTTTATTGTGGTGGCTAATGACTGGTCCCATCACCTCTCCATTCTTTTTCGGAAAATAATAATATCCTCAGAACATGTTGGAACAAAGAAATATTCTCTCAAAAAGCCGGTTAAGCTCTACATCGGTCGAAAGATGGTGTTTTGCTTTGTATTTCTTCCCTGGATATTGTCTTGTTTGACACAAGAATTTCAACGTGACGATTTGTAGACCTACGTGCCTGGTATGTTTTTTTAGCAAATATACGTGGGATAGACTTACCATGCGTATTAATTATTAATGGCTTGCCGAAAAGGTTCTTTCAAATCAGACAGTCATCTCTCATTTAGAAAGTAGAAAAGAAACATCACAAAACCATCTTCATGGTGATGGATAGAAGTTGTTTGGTTGACAACAACTCATGTTTGTGTTTGTGGCCATACAGATTTCATCTGGAAAATTTTGCCTGCTGTGAAAACGCAAGCAAACAGACAGGAAAAAATGAGTGACCCCGGAGGTGTTTCAGGTTTCAGGTGCTGTTTCAGATGCAAGTTGACTGCGCTTGTTTTCGCGCGAAGAAGATTTTTTTCTCTCGTGAATCGCGGACAAACAGTACCGTCTAACAGACGGTAGGACCTAGTCCTAGTGAGGTAACCGAGTAAGGCGTTGCATTATTGCTCATTTTTTTTTAAATCTCTCGCGCAACCTTTGTCAGCAGAGCTAGACGGGGCAACATATGGAGGGCAAAGCATGGTGTTTTCCTTGTGCCAACAAAATATGTGCTCTGCTCTACTTTTTTACGTATTTATATTGTGTCGCTAGATATTTTGTTTGGAATGTTACAGACCCATTGTTGGATACTGGATACTAGCCTGTACTAGACCTATTTTTTGCTTGTAGTTGGTGCATGTAAATGAGTGTCTTCTTGCTACTTTGATTCATCTGTGAGATGAATACCTCATAATTCCAGTGTACTCAAGATAGAGTACACATATAATTATGCATAGCAATACATTTTTTCTAGACCATGTCATCATTGGTGCACTACACCTCACTATGTGAGTTGTATCCTTAATGATAGTGCTAATACGCGCATCCATGCACAGACGGATCAGTT
>WKLE02000401.1:0-11303 GCA_014885115.2 Asterionellopsis glacialis
GTAGGTTTAAGTCAATTCATGTTGATTGGTGGTATGTGTTGGTACAGAGTACTCACTTCCCAGTTGTTCAATATTGACCATGTTGGATCTTGTGGTTTTAAATATCCTACTACTAGCTTCAAACTTATGCATTATGAAATGGGAGTGAACATGACCCAGTTGCTTATAAGACAACTGTTCATGATACTAGTTTAGATAACAGAACCCTTTTCTTAAGAATATCATCATGATCCACTAGTTTAGTGGGATCTATACTGTTTTTGCAGTATCATACATACTTGGTGTAGGTTTAAGTCAATTCATGTTGATTGGTGGTATGTGTTGGTACAGAGTACTCACTTCCCAGTTGTTTGATATTGACCATTTCTTCGAATCTCTAGGATTTGGATTTGTTGTACTATTGCTGCCATTGTGATACTTAGTATCATACAGAATGTAGTTTATGTGTTCACGATCTACAGTATGCAGTATCATTTATGTTGTTGGTTGTTGACAGTACCAATTATACGGTAGTACAAGTATTGTGTTGGGTCGTACTACTGTAACGACTACACTATGTTGTTTCCTAGTATGAGTTACCGTAGATATTTGCTATCAGTTCATACAGGATTGGTTGATCTAGTTGGCTTTGCTGTGTGTAAACAGACTTATTGCTGCCCTAGTGTAGGCCTTCATACTGGTTCACGTAGAATTCAGATGGAATGACTGGTCTTCATTTCTGAAGTTAAAATCCCATTGTCAAAAGAGGGAATAACATTATTATTCCCTATGCCAGTGCGCACAACATTTGGGTTGCAACAATCAACTCAGGGATTACACAAAAGACAAGAGAAGACTTGTTAGTTGGTAATGTAAATTAATTATGTCTAGTTTGAAAGGATTCTATTTTTGATAATTTGATAATTTGGAGGAAAGATTTAGTAACCAGTAAAACCTCCATTAGTCAGCCAAACTGCCACGTAACAACATTCCTTGAGTGATGCTGACGTAACGACAATCTGCCACGTCATCATTGTCTGTCTGTCCACTTCACCATTGTCTGTCCAACTGGCCCGTCTGTGCATGGATGTGGGTATTAGCACTATCATTAAGGATACAACTTACATAGTGAGGTGTAGTGCAGTGACAATGCTTCCATAGGTGACGACCCTGTCATCCGGTACTTCATGCTTGTGAATGAAAAAACAGGCGTTTGTGCCTTGTTGATTGCAGATGCCTTGTGCTAGGCATCCTAATTTGTTGGCAAAGGAGTGCTCCCAGACTGGTCTCTTGTTGTCCATCTTGATGAGGTTGCGGTACTCTAACATTTTTCTGTTTTTTTCATTGATCAACTCACTGTGTTGCAAATGTTGGGCATAAAGTGTCTGAGGAGGAAGTGTGTTGGAGCCATGTCAAGTGGGGTTGGTATTGCTGGTGTAGGTTGGATGGTTGCTACATGGTTAACAAGATGGTGTGGTGGCAGAGGATTAATTGTGGCTGCCTTGTGGTTGGTAGTTTGCGTTGGTGATCCTGCAGTAGTTGAGATCATGGGCGTGTTCTGGGGCAGCCCTCTGGGTAAGTTTCTAACCACCGTCAGAGGTGTTGGGGGAGGTCCTCTTGGTGTTGAAGGTGGTTTCAAAGATAGTGGCTAGCATTGTTAAGGCTTCAAGTTGTGTGTTGGTGTCCTGTTTGTTGGTGCCAAAGGGTGTTGTATGACGTAAGGCATGTATTTCCCTATGTCGACCATGGCACAACACAACAATCAGACAATCAACACACAAAAGAAAAGAAGACTTTTATTTGGTGATGAAAATTATGAGCTTAGTTTAATCCGGAGAAGATCCGGCAATCTAGTAAGAAGTAAGAATTCAGGAAATATTAGTAAATGCCCAACATTTGCAACACAGTGAGTCGATCAATAAAAAAAAACTCCCTCTTTCAGAGGATTTTAACTTTCAAGAACATGAAGACCTTTTACTCCTCCAATGACTTTCAAAAGAAAGCTCTGGAGTTGAGCCAACAGCAGACCCTGCTGAATCCTCCTGCAATTCCTTTCATCAGGATGAAAAAGGAGAGGTTGAAGTCAAAGGATGACGACAAGGATTCCCACAAGACGATAGAAGTAAGAATCGATCCCTCTGAGGAAGGATCAGACTCTGAAACTATTGAAAAGAGAGTCAAACAATTTGAAGATGGAACTGCAGAAGAGTGGATCCAATGGAGAATTGAATTTGCTGTAGTTGAGAGGGATTATCCCCACACCAAAGCAAGCTCCAAGACTTCCATGGCCCTCATCCATTTTAAGGGTAGAGCAAGGCAGCTGTTCCAAGCAGCAAATGCCAATCTCAAGAGCAAAAATGCAAGCCTCAAGAAACCAGCCCAAAAAGACCCTGAACAGGTCTTTGAACTGGTACTGAATGACGTAGGAGAGAATTTTTTCTCATCTAGGCATGCGGCAAGGTACCAGAAGAACTATCTTTGCAAACACTTAGCGATGACGGACAACTTCACGTTGAGAGAGTTTGTCCTGAGGCTTCGCCAATTGAACGAATATTTGCCATATTTTCCAATGGATCACAATGGTTAAAAATTCGAAAATTCGACGATGACAAATTCGTGGATATTCTTGATTGGGCGAAACCACTTAAGTGGCAATCTGCCCTACTTGCTAGCAACCTTTGATCCACATGATCTCTTGTGAGAGGATACTGTGGACTATTTTGAGAAGTTAGAGGTTCGCAATAATATCGATTGTAAACTTGCTAAGTCCAAAACACCTAAGGAAAGCAAGAAGAATCGCAAGTGTGAACAAGTGCCAGTGCACTTGTAAGTGGTGTAGCAACTGCTGTATGAATAACCAAAAAGAACGATTCGTGTTAATCCAAGACATATACACAGGAACAGGTAAATGCGATGATTAGCTCACTCAAGGTATCAAAAGATAAGCATAAAAAGAAATGTAAAGTGCAGTACAAATTGGATGAAGAATCTGATGACGAACCTTGTTTGTACTTTACGCAACATAGTAAAATTAAACGTAAAACTAGTAGTGAAGATTTAGAAGATTACTTTACGCCTACTCCCTACGCTGAATCAAACCTTTTCCCCAATGTAGAACAATCATACAACATGCTGCGCAGTCAGAAAAAAAGCAAAAAAGCAAAAATCTACGCATAGCACTACTGAAGTAGTAGGCAAAATAATAAACCGGGATGGTGAGCTCCTTCCAATACGAATCTTACTCCACACCGGTACTACCACAACAATTATCCTTAGAAATTTTGTGGAATGGGGGAAGGCCAGTTCTTATAAGAACCCTAAACCTACTCAGTGGAACACTATGGGAGGTAACTTTATCACTAAGTGAAAAGCTCAAATAAATTTTACACTTCTGGAGTTCATGGACAAAAAGACAATAGTCTGGTCTTGTCATGTGGACAAACGAACAAACCAAAAAGATGCTCAGTACAACATGATTGTCAGAACTGATCTGATGCAGGCCATGGGCCTTGGCATCCATTTTAGTACCAAAACAATTCACAGGGAAGGGTATGAATTACCCATGAAATACCGCGGAGAGGTCTCAAACCCAGAACGCACAGAAGTGTTCTACCATATGGCCATCCAACCACCTGTCCTCAAGGAAGCAGAATTACAGCAATCATCCATATTAGAGGCTAACTAAAAGAAGGTTGATTTAAGCGAGGCAGCCTCTCACTGGAAACATCTTACTTATAATGAGCAAAAAGTTATGCTTAAGTGCCTACAAAAGTACCCACAAGCCTTTAAGGGCCGGCTTGGCACACGTAAGATAAAGGCCGTCAGACTCAAAATCGAAGTTGACGCATAACCATATCACGCCAGGCCATTTCAAGTACCACGTTCCTTAGAAGGGACTACTAAATGGGAAATAAATAGGCTGGAAGGGATAGGTGTTTTAGAAAAGAACCACGACAGTCAATGGGCAGCTCCCACATTTGTCATACCAAAGAAAACGGGCGATGTACGTATTGTAACCAACTTTTGTCAACTCAACAAAGTAATTAAGAGAAAACCATTTCTGTTACCAAAAATAGCTAATTTACTACAAAAGCTAGACGGATTTCAATACGCAACCGTGATTGATCAAACAAGGCCAAATTTGTATGGGATGACAACTGTCAGAAAGCCTTTGATAAAATAAAAGAAGTTATAAGTAGAGAAACGCTATTAGCTTTCGCAGACTTTGAAAAAGAATTCCATATATATATATATATACTGACACAAGCAACTATCAATTAGGTGCAGTTATCATGCAAGATGATTAGTAGAAAATTCAAAGGCTCTCAGAAGAAATATACTACTGGCAAAAAAGAACTACTGTCTATAGTAGAGACACTTAAGAAATTTAAAAACATACTATGGGGTCAAAAGTTAATAGTACACACGTTGTCGATATTGGCATCATTGAAGTTGCCTTCTAGTATTAAATCTGATATTTCTCTGATACCAGAGAATGGTATTTGTTCATTTAGGGGGTAAACTTTGAATGGAGTTGATTTGGCTTAGCGGAAGTGGTTTTGATTGTGTTAAAGTATGTATTTGTTAATAGCTGATGGTTCTGTGACTTCTAGCCAGTCCTTGCATTCTTTTGGATTTATATTGGGGTTGGTGGGCACTCTAATAGAATTGATCCCACTATCTTTATCCTTTTTTTGGAAGCCTCGTAATTTTTGGAAAAGTTGCTTAATTTCTCTGCGTTTCCACAAGTTTTGTAACATAGTTGACATATATTTGTTGTCTTTGATATCAGCTTGGAGTAGATCATCTTCTAATTGCTGAGCATACTGTTCCGATTCGGTTTTTGCTATAATGTTGCAGTATCCGAGGTTATACGTTGTTTTTGTTTGTCTATCTGTTGATCATCAGAGGGATGATTTTTTTAATAAGAACAGCAACGTTTGGAGTTTGTTGTATTTAACCCTTGCCTTGTAGATTAGTTTTGACTGTGGTGGGCAGTATGGAATGCTGGCAGACTTCTTGGCACATAGAGAAGCTTGCACAATTAATGAATCTACTTTTTCGACCGTATAAATTGTGCCATCAGAGAAGTTATGGAGTTGTGCGAGCATGTTTCCAACATTGTTTGCTAATAGATGAGAATACATTTTTTCCATGTAAAGCCTATTTGATCTTCTTTTTTTGCTATGCATGCCTCTGGAGGCGATTGGAGCTAAAGGGGGTGTAGGATTATTAAAGAGAGTGATTGATGTGAAATTGATAAACAGGCCTCTATGGTCGGATTGAATCCGATGGTGAAACGGTTTGTAGCCAGCTCTGACTATGGATTTAGAAAAACCTTCGGTACAAAGGATGTAATAGATATGTTTCCGTCCTCTTGAATATGTGTTGAGTTTCGAGGTTTGGAGATGATGATACATAATGTCTTGTTATTGAAACTCTTGGGCAAGTTTTATTATACCTTTCTGGTTGACTCCAACTTCCTCATTAAAATCGCCAGCTACTAAAATTTCTTGATTTTTGTGAAAATTAATGTTCTGCAGAAGGTTTCATAAATCATGGCAAAAGTGGTGTCAGGGGTGGGTTATCTTGTGTTGTTCTTGTTTCAATAAAGACATTTGTTGTGTGAAGGCTGTCATAGTGTTGAATTTTTTGGTCGACAAAGTATCGTTGCAGACTTGATAAATAAATATCATGTGGATTATTTTTTCCTTGCCATTCATTGCCCAATGATTCCAATGTCCTTGAGGATCCAAGTTGCAATATTTGATATGTCCTGTGACATTGCCTGTTGACCAGCTTATTAAGCCTCCTGGTTTGTAATTTGTTGCCAATGGAATGCTAGTGCCGGAGATTTTGCATTTGTAGAATTTATTATACTTCCAAAACGTGTCATAGATTTGCTGTCTTATATCTAAATTTGTTTCAATTAAAGCAATTATGTCGGCGTTTTTTGCGGGACATTTCCATGGCAACAGTGTTGAGTTCTCTGCCATTTGAGTCGATTTGTATGCCATTTATGTTATGCATATATAGTCTAGTTGTATTGGATGTTTTTTCTTCAGGTATTTTATCGCCAATTGCTTGGAAATGTTTATAGGAAATTGTTAATGATGGGCATATCCAATCGAGGATATTTGAGTTGGAATATTGTGTTTTAAAGGAGGTGGTTTTGTGAGATTGTGAGTTGTGAGTGTGTTTTTGTATTTGTGATGGAATTAAGAGAGAATGAGTGTCTGATCTGGGAAAGGAATGTCTGGATGGCACAAAAAATTGAGAGATACTCATTATTTCAAAGTTCCCGTTTTGGATTGGGTTTACCTTGGTTTGGCGGGGGTGTTATAGATATCTGAGTGAGGTTCTTGGGAGTCTGTTGTTGCTTCTGTTACAGAATCAGCAGAGGAGAAATTACAATTCGCGTTTTTGGGAAGCTTTCTTACTGGAGATCTGATCTGAGATTTGACCCTGGAGTCGGCGTCTTGGAGGACATTGAACTGGGCTTTAACAGAGATATGCACACATTGGGAGACTTCTTGAAGTAATTTGCTCATGAAGTGGGTTTTGTGGTCCTCAAATTCTTTGGTGTGATGTAGTTTATCTTCTTCCTGTTGCTTTTTTCAAGGTTTCAATTTCTTCTTGAGCTGTTTTATGCTGTTGTATAAGTGTTTTTAGATGCGAATCAATGTCGCGTCAAGATGCTTTGATCATAGATTGAATTTTGCTTTTCATCAATGCGATAGTTGTGTTGTCTGTTATAGAAAAGGTTACTTTTTTATTAGAATACGTTGATCTTGCGGAGTTATTTGTCACTGCATTTGCAGATGATGGTTTTGAATGCTGAGCAGATCTCAATCCTAAGGAGGAGATGTTTGCATTGGTTGGAGTATTGTCCAAGGAAGTGCTTGAGATTAGGGGAATGAAGATAGCGCTTCCCAGTTTATGTTTCAGCAGTGCTAAGTTCAGATACTTCGGATTGGGCATCTTGGTTTTGCAGAAATTGGTAAGAATGGGTATTGATTTGTGATATAAACTGTTGTACGGTATCGATTTGGAATACCTTTTCTAGAGGAGGTTTGAGATTTTTGATAGTTTTGATGGCTTCATCAAGATAAGAGTTAAAAAAAAATGATAAGGAAGCCGCTACTTCCTCTACTTTCAATGGAATGGAAGAGTGGACCATCTGTTTCTTTTGATTTTTTAGTTAATAATTGTTTGTGAATAGATAACAAAGATTGAAATGGTCGACTGGGGTGTTTGTCTGTAGGTATTTTTGTGAAAATATCGGAGTATCCATAGATGGATCATTTGTGTAATCTGGGAATTACTTGGTTGTGTTCCTTGGCATGTGTGATGACAGATTCATTTGAAATTAGTTTCGTAATGCCTTGAAAAGGAATGACAGCAATTTGGTTTGGACTAGAGAATCCTTTGATCATGGCTTCCATGTATAATGGCATAGATTTGGACAGCATTCGGACCTCGATTTCACATGACTTAGAAGATGAATTTTCCATGATGAGGTCGGACAATTTTTTCTTAAGTTCGTCATAACGGCTCCAGTTGGGGTGAGCGAATTTTAGCCATGCTAGAGTACGATTGTTGTTGGTTGATAATTTGGTGATCCACATCCTGTGCTTGTGTTGATCCAGCCATGATTTCATTAATCCTTTAAAGGAAGTAAAGGACATAGAGGTTTCGATAAGAAGGAAGAACTTGAGTATGTTGGTGTTGTTAGGTCCTTGGAAGGCGTTGGTACCGGAAATCCATTGCTCAATGCTAGCTTTACTCGTTGGAAGTTGATTAGCTTTCATAATTGGATTAGATTTATCATTGTCTTGCCATTTGAAAATTA
Source organism: Asterionellopsis glacialis (assembly GCA_014885115.2). NCBI lineage: Eukaryota > Bacillariophyta > Plagiogrammaphyceae > Rhaphoneidales > Asterionellopsidaceae > Asterionellopsis > Asterionellopsis glacialis. Next base: position 7,832 of record WKLE02000401.1, read on the forward strand.
ACGTGGAGTTATCAACAGAATAAATCTGTTCTACAAATTGTTTTAGAAGAGTAGCCGCGTTCACAATGCCGTTATGGGACAAAAGAATCATTAGGTGGACTTGTAGACAGTATTTGTAATGAGTAGATTGCTCATGACCGAGATTTGAGTTTTTTAAGCTTGATTTTTTCTTTTTACCTTGGATTTCAATGAAGTCGTCAGATTCTTGGTGATTGCCTAAAGTTTTTGTTGGAATAGATGATGATGTAAATAATTTTGGAGGCTTGCCGCTCTGGGCAGCGTCATTGTCATCGTCATCGGAGGGTTGCATCATTGGCTGATGATGAAGGATTTATATAAAAAGGTCTTGTGTACGTTAAAACTTACTGTGGAATTACTACTGTAGGTTATCGGATGTAGGCTCTCTACCAGGTACAAATTTACAGCTCCAGAAAAGAGTAACAGTGATGAAGAATGAGATAATAACCCGTAGCAAATAATGTAGAAAACCAATTATTTAACTACAAAACGCCTAATCATCTGTCTTGTAATGCTTTCAGATACTTGCATAGTCCAAGAAAACGGCCTAAGACTAGAAACACTCGCCCAGTAACAGTTGCATTGATGCTAGTATGCAAAGGACAAAGGCAGAAAACCAAACCACTTCAAGTACTTTTAGATTCCGGCACTTCAGCCACCATAGTAAATAAGAAGTTTACCAAAAAGCTCAAGTGCAAGCCCGTGCCCAAGACACTTTGGAGAACCAAGGGCAGAAACTTTTCAACTAATCAAAAGGTCTGTGCAATATTCAAATTGCCTGAACTCAATGAGCGAAAGGGCATTGAATGGGAATGTCATGTTGACAGAACAGAAGGGCAACAATCATACAATATGATAATCAGATGCAAGCTCCTAGAGGAACTAGGTATGATACTCAACTATAAACAGTATGTAATGACTTGGGAGGATGCAGAAGTCCCAATGAAGTTGACTGATTATGAGATCAAGGAATCATACAGTATGCTACAAGAACTCACCAAGCCTAGACAAGTACGCAAAGCCACTAGTTGTATGGGTAAGATACTGGCCGCCATGTATGATAAGGCTGACCTAGACAAAGTGATGAGATCGTGCTGGCATCTGCCTCCTAAGGACAGAACAGCTCTAAACACACTCCTTAAGAAAAACGAACCTTTGTTTGATGGTACTTTGGGCATGTGGAACATCAACCCAGTCAGTATCGAAATAGAAGAAGGCTCTAAGCCCTATCATGGGAAAGCCTATCCAGTACCACACATATATGACCAACTACTTAGAGAAGAGGTTGACCAGCTTGTGCATATAGGAGTATTACAAAAAGTCAACAGGTCCAAATGGGCAGCACCTAGCTTCCCACATCCTAAGAAAAATGACAATATCAGGTTTATTTCTGACTTTAGGAATCTGAACAAATGCATCATATGGCATCCGTTCCCTATTCCCCATATTCAGGAATTACTTACAAAACTTGAAGGTTTCTCATATGTGTCATCCTTAGACTTAAATATGGATTACTATCACATACAACTAGATGCAGACGCGAATAAGTTACTACATCAGAACACCATTTCCCACCAGTCCGGACCTAAGTCTGTCCTTCACAGCAATAAATCTGTCTGTCTGTCCACCTAATTTTTTGACTCACCGACAGAAATATGTCAGTGAGTCAGTTTTTCATGTCATGAACTGAAAGAATGGCTTGCTTGTGACCTATTTATTGCTCAAAAGTCGCTATTGTCATTGGTCTATGTATTATTTCCTTCATTCTAAGTCCCATATTTTGGTCTCATCAGCACATTTTTTCAGTTCGCAACCAAAAAAGTCTCTCATCACATGAGAACCAGTGTATTGCTTAGGCTCAAGCTGCTGATCACACACTGACTAGTAGGCCTATAGGTAACCTGTAACTTGACCCAAACAAACAGTAGCAACTGACTACTAACAACAATAGTTCTAAAGGTCACATCATATCATGTCCAAAAGGACTCAATCTCAATCTCACCAGTCCTCTTTCTTGAGATCACAAAAGAGAGCCACCCTAAGCTGTGAAACCTGTGGTAGGCTGTTAAACTCTAACAGAGCAAGAGCACTTTTTGTGGAGATTTCTTATGCAATGATACTGCTCCAATCAGTGCCCATCATACAGCTTACATATATCAAAATGGTACAAAGGTACCTGCACTATGCTGACAACAATTATTGAAAAGTGATAGAAAATATTGAAAATGGAGTAGTGTTTGTTAGAGTGAATAAATTAGGAGCTATTTTAGGTAGTTACTAAAAATAGCCGACAATCCACCAATTCGTCTTCTCGACCCAATTGCAGTACAAGATCCTACAAAGGATCTACATAGAGTTTGGATTCCAACCGAGTTTGGTTTTAAAATGTGAACCAAATTCCCTGTTTTTCCCCAAGGCAGCCAATTGGAAGGTGCCAAGTTGGCACGTCACCGTGTTCTGTTGTGACGAATCGTGTTCCTGCTGCGGAGTGGAATTCGGTACGCTTTGCTTGCATGAACACAGTGCGTCACTGCACGTTGGTGTCTGTCCGCTTTATGACATCATCACGTCATCATGTCTGTCCAGTCCGTGACGTCATTGCATCATGGTCTGTCTGTACTATGGTCGATTGACATATTGCGCAAGTCTCACGACTCTCCTACTGCACTCTAGTACGTAGGACATTTATGCGACAGCAGCAGTGTGGTAAGGCTTAACGTGACAAATATTGAGGCTGTCAAGTACTGGTCCATGTTGTAACATTACGGTACCATTGCAGTGTACTTGACAAATGATGAATGGTCCATCGCGTGGTTGTTTGTATTTACGCGGGTTGGACTTATCGTTTTCTAGTAGGGCCTTTTCTCCTACTTTCCAATTGTGTTCAATTTTCTTAGCATTTTCCCACTGATTGTTACTAGCTATTCTAGCTTGTTTCCTACTATTTATGAGTTCCCAGTTTGCTTCGTGTTGAACATTAAATATCATATCTCTACCAAAATTAGCTGGTCAGGCGTAGCTTGGAGAGTAGTATGATAAGTGATAAGTGGAACGTACGGCTGATGCTATGGCAGTGAGTACACTGGCCCAGGGGTTATTTTCAGTACTATGTTGTACCTCATGGGCTATCCCATTGTGTAGCTTCTGTGTCTTTTTCATGCAGGTGTCTGTACTTCTTACTTTGACTCTTATTCAGTTGACAGATGTGGCATGTTTTGCAGTAGGTCGTTATGTGTTTGCGTAGTTTAGGCCACCACAAGTGCTGTCATATTGTCTCTTTGGTACAATGTACCGTACATTTCTGTAAAGTTGACGGAATTCATATTTTTGTTGTTGTAGCATGTAAGGCTGTAAGATTTCCCGCCCCCATGAAATAGGCGTTCGGAGAAACCTTTCTTCTTAAGTACGTCTCATTTGAGTTGATTGTCCTTTAATTGATGTTTTAGGATATTGC
>WKLE02000402.1:15369-54011 GCA_014885115.2 Asterionellopsis glacialis
TGCCGTTTTTGCATGGAGGAATGGTTCCACTGTGGTTGATGAAATTACAATATTAATGAGGTTTCACAAATTTGCCACGACAATTTCGTCTAAGTGCTCTGCCTCTTCCCAAATGCCAGATGAAACAAAGGTAAATCACAACATTAATACACTTTATAACAGTTACATCTGAACAATTATTTAATTACTGAATTTGTTTTCCTCTTATAAAACTTAAAACCTTATAGCAAGTCTGGGATTAGTTCGCACAGCTTCGAATCCTTGTTCGTACATAGTTCTGAATAAGTCCCTCTTTCAACTATTTTTCCATCGTCAAGTACAACAATGGTATCTGCAAGCTCCAACGTGCTTGCACGATGAGTGATGAGCAAAAGGGCCCGAGACTCATATGTAGTGTCTCCTCGGCAAGCAGAAACTGCATCGGAAACAGCAGCCTGCCCTTCTGCGTCTAAAGCTGATGTAGGTTCATCCAATACAAGGAGAAGCGGATCCGAAACCAAAGCACGAGCTAAGCCAATACGTTGACGCTGGCCACCAGACAATTTACATCCTCCAAGTCCCACTTGGTATTCAACTCCATTTGCTAAATTATCAACAAAATCGCAGTTGGCCTTTTTCAAAGCATCCTGAACCTGCTCATCAGTAGCATCAGGATTACTGTATCGTACATTTTCCAATACGGATGTGTTAAACAAAGCTGGATGTTGGGGAACTACCTGAACGAGTTGCTTTTGATCAGAGCGCTGTAAGCTATTGTAGTTGACTTCCCCGGAAATACTGATGCTGCCTGAATTTGGTTGGTAAAGAGCAGCAAGGAGAGACGATAAAGTCGTCTTCCCGGAACCATTTTTTCCTGCAAGAGCTACAATGTTCCCCCTCTTGAGTTCTAAATTGATGTCTTGTAAAACCATTTTATCCGGATGAGCTTTGTATGAAAAATTGACACTGTTTACCAAAATCGAGTCCACTGAAGAAACATCAATTTCTTCAACGCTTTTACCGTCGAAAACGATTTCTTCGTCATCTTTTTTTTTATCATCGGGGTAGTCCGTCAAACTAAAAACACGCTCTGCACTGAGAAAGCCCTTCGAAATGTCACCCATGGCACTGGAAATTCCACTTGTTCCTAGACCAAGTAAAAAGGTATAGGTTGCAAAACTAGTGAGTTCTCCAGCAGTCATACGCCCTGCAGAAACTGCCTTTCCACCAGCATTGAACACCATAAACAATGCACCAGATGAAGCAGCAAAAATGAACCCCATAAAGATTCCGTTTGCAACAGATGCAGCCTTTCCAAGCCGTACATTCTCTTCTTGCATTTGAGCGTATTGTTGTACTTCATCATCCGACCTGTTCGACATTTTGACAATTGCAATATGCATCAAGCGTTCTTCGGCAAAAGACGCTGCTGCAGCAGTTGTTTCAATCTGTCGTGCCGTGGTACGCTTGATTACTTTCCGCAGCATAACGGCAGCCGTACCAATCATGGGAACAATGCTAAAAGAAAACCCAAAAAGTGATGGGTTAAGACGGATCATGTGATAAGTTGCGAACGCACATGAACATGACGATCGGATCATGTTAGCAATTTTCTTTGTGAGTACTTCAGCCACTTTGGCAACGTCGTCATTCAAAATAGAACCAATGGTACCGGGAGACATCCCTGTTTCTTCAGTTGCAGCCTTTTCATCTTCACTGACGCCAGTCTTTTCTTGTTCTGACTCTTCATTTAATTTTCCTGTTTGGAACCATTCCAATTCCTTTTGCAGCAACAGTGAACGAAATGCTTCAGTGCGCAGTCTAGCTGCAATCCCATCTTCAGCTCGGTTGAGCATGGTAGTACGAAGAAAAGATGCTACACCTCCTCCCAAGACTACTAATGCAAGGGAGGATGCCACCGATGATCCTACACCACTACCACTCCTTGGAGTGGACGATTTCTGATCTAATAGTTTACCTAACAGCTTTGGGACAGCTTGATTGGACAGCGTTGACGCAATCATCGCAATAGACCCCAACGCTATGGGCCGAATTTGCCTTTTCATTTCATCTTTCATAAGCTTTTTTAGTTCTTTCTTCCTTTTCTTATCAACGACATTTTTTTTGTTTTTTCCCTCTTGCGACGACATTGCTTTAGAGTTACAATACTTTAGAGATTACTTTCCTCATTGAGTGTTTGTTGCTTTTCAACAACTAATGACTTGAATTTATCCAATATCTGTATAATTTCAAACTTGTCGGCGGTCGACAAAAATGACAGAACAGGAGCAAAAGAGCTGTGCCGACAAAAACCAGGGGTTCTCACGAAAACTAAAATCTCTGGTGAATGTTCGCCTATGGTTCGCCTTGCTTTCTTTTTTTCCTCCATCCGTGTGTGTGTGTCAGAAACGGTCCGCAGCATACCAACGGCCTGAATTTTTTAAGATTCACCACGCGAATTTCGCGCGAAACACACTTGCTCTTTTAGAACAGGAAAGATAGCAAATTCCGAATTCCTAATATCAATCGTGCAATAACACGACTGCGATAAAAACGATTCGATTTCGGGAGGAATAAGATTTTGAATACTGTAAATACAGTAATGATGACTTGGCCATGTTACTTTAACATTCTGTACGCAAAGTGAGTTCGAAAGTACAACTTCTTTCACGATTTACGTGTTAAGTGACAATAGAGAGTCAAAATTGTCACCCTTGGAAAATTTCCAATGAAAATTTGATCGATGTGTGATCTCATACAGTTGTTGCAGAAAAATGTGTACTGTCCAAAGCCCTTTTCAAGATAAAGAAACGAAATAATACCGTGGCTTGAATCAAAATTTGCATTTGGGCCAGTGTAAGCCATACTCATCAGCACTCCATTACGCCGGTCACGAAAACGTCAAAACAGCTTGTAGCATTTACAAACTTCCTTCTTCTGCAAGGTTGTGCATAGCACTTTGATGGATACAACGATAAACCATTTCACCTCATAGATATNNNNTCAAATGAAAACGCTAAAAATTCTGACGAAACGGCCATCTAAATACATTAAAGGAAAACAATAGCTTCATTCTCTTGTTGACAATGTACAGCAATTACCCGCCACAGGATTAGCTAGTGGGGAATTCATCCGGAAGCCAAACCAGTTGCTGCAATACCACACAATCTCTTGACAAAATCATAGAGCAACAATTGAACAGTTACAATGATACCCACATGCAGGAAACGTGCCCGAATGCCGACAAAGAATCCTTTCAGTCCGTCTTTTTTCGTAATTTCTTTGGCAAAATCTTGAACCTTTTTGTCTCCCTCATGAGCATTCACTACACTGAGAAGCATGTCTCCTGGTTGACTGCTAATGCACGAAAGGACACTAGCCGCAACTGCGCATAAAAAGGGGATAGCAAATTTTGTCTGTGCCGTAATAGCGTACCCAAAATTAATGGCGGTAGCATACGCAACGGTAGTTAGAAAATCAAACGATACATTTTTCGTAATAGTGTAGGGGACTTGTTTGGACATCATTGCATTCATACCCTTCCACAAACCTTTGGATCCTTCGTTCTTGAACATTTTCAATCCTCCATGGACCCAACCCTTACGTGCAAATTTTGGTTCTGCTACTAATCGGATTCGCAGTGCCTCCATGGGACAAAGCATGGCCGAAGCAGCCACACCTGAAAATGCTCCACATAAGACAAAACCAAAGTATTTCGAACTAAGTGATGATATAGAAGACGCTGCAGCAGCCCAAGATAAAAACCGAGCAACAGCTGGTTTTAAAACTTCATAAACACCAAATTTAACTGCTCCTTCCAACAGGTAACCAAACGTGGTTGGACCAAGACCAGCAAGCAGTGTTGTAATACCTTCGTCCTTTACAATCTTTAACGTCAAAGCTACCAATCCCTTTTCTTTGTAACTACTATCCACTTGTTGTCTTGTCTGAAAATCAGAAAAAGAATTACAAAATGAGAGTTGATGGAGGAAGAATCAGTTACTCAATGCAGGTTATTATCATGTCACACTCGCATATCACCTTACCTTTACAACATCAATTGGGGTTGTGATGGCATGAGATGTTGCAGCACAAATGCCGCCTGCTAGGTAATACCTCCATGCACCAGGTCCCCCAGCTGAAATGAGCCCCACAAACGCAATAATAATTCCCATGACAGCGATTGAAATTGTTATCGAGTCCTTTGTCGACAGAGCATCATCATCATCTGCACTTTTGAATGTCGATGTTGACGTATCACCATTGACAGCCACTTGCTTCGAGTTGGTGTTTGTGTCTGTAAAAGTAGATGTCTGCACTATAACATCATTGTTATTATTGCTACCTTGGTTGGAGTTTTCACCATCCATAGACGCTGAAGAAGCAGCTGCCAATCGTCCACAGTCGGATTGTTTTCTATGATTATTTGGTGATGGATGCCAACATTTATGAATACCAGCATTATTTCGCGAAGTACTTGAAGTTATGTCAAATCTTGAAGCATGCTTTCTCAAAGGCCGTATTATTTTTTGTCTCTCAGAAATAGTATTAGACTGAAATGCAAGAGTTGAACTACATATCACTGCAACAACTCCGACAACACTCGTTCTATTTATTCCTTTTTTCCCCATCGTTGCTACTCAGCAATTTGAGGGTCTTGTCGAGTGTCAGCAACGCCAAGTTTTGGGTGTACACGAAACACACTTGAGCGAAGGTGCGAGGATGGCTGATGGCAAAAAGGCGATATTCACTTTCTCGATTGGGATTGTTTCTCGAATGGCTTCTCGTCTTTACGTTCTTCGGTATGATAGTGATCATATCCTAAAAACGTAAGCGTTGTTCTTCAAAATAACGCCCGTTTTCATGTTTTTGTTACAGACAGTCAGTACTGTACCTGGTGGTAGTCCCCCAAAGGACCTACCGGTACTACGAAGTGTGTATGAAAACCTTGTAAAACAGACAGACAGTATCTTCAATACAGACGAGAACAAAATTTCAATATATTTAACATTTAACGGGCAAGAAGACACAGACAGGCATAGGTGAGTGGGCACGCAGAGTTTGTACAGGTACTGTCTGTAGCTATCTAGTTCCTGCCAGGTACCTGGTACAGTAGTCCACACCGGGTTCTTCAGGTCTACAGCTACCTTGTACTGTTTGCAGCGTACCTGGTACCCCCAGGTACTGAAGGTACGGGTACTTGAAGTTTGTGTAACAACAAGGACACAAAATAATATATTAATAATGCTTTTCTGGGACTAACATGGCCACTGCTCATCCACGCAGACAGCAAGACAAGTCTTTGCAAACAAAACTAAGTACTGGTACATGGTAAAGTATTTTGCTATCGCACTCAACAATGCAAATACCTGATGTGGCAACAACTAAAATTATTTTGGTGTGAAGTTCCAAAATTATATTTTTTGAAGTGAAAGCAAGCATGACTTCCCGTTTCTCTCCATCCAAACTTGATCCAAATACTGGAAACTCATTATTGGATCTCTAACATAGTTGGAATCAAGCAAGAGTTGAAGAGTTATCACAAAAGATTTCAATGCATGACGTTGTCCACGGGGGGATATTCTGTAACATGGAAATACTATAGTTATTTGTTGTATGATGGAGAGATTTACGACTTAAACCCGCAACTTCTGATATGATGGCGATATTCCTCTGTGACACCACTTCGAGCATTGCATTGATAGTTCAAGTTCAAACTAACAATGTAGTGGAACCAATATGTTGGTAAGTACAGAGCATCACCAGCTTGAAGTATAACTTCGTTCACTTGAGCTTTAGCAAAATTCGGATATTTCTTTATATCAGGATTGGACCAATCAACTGCTGAATGACGACCACTTGGATGTCCTTGTTTGTAGAGTTCCATATGAGGACATTCTCGTGGGTGTGCTAATATATATCGACGCTCCCCACCCAATAAAACAATAAAGTTTCGTGTACTATCATAATGTGTTTCAGCAATTACCCCTTGCATACCAAAGCGACAATTGATACCTCTTTGGTCTCGTGGGTCTACCATGAAAAATGATGGTTTGCTAGCTGAAAATATTGGTAATTCTTGGTACACATACGCATTTCTTGTCTTATATTCAGAATTTAATCGAAAATACCAGTGTTCTTCATCAATTGGATTGTGTTTACCTTCCAGTGACTTTGCCTTGGCAAGCCATTCAGGATAGGAAAGTTTAATATTTTCGGTTGGTGCTTTCCACCCCTTTGGAGATGCACGCCTTAACTTCCAATACATGAAATGGTTATTTTGACTATGTTCTGTTCGATGTTGTTCGGACCCGATCAAATTTAAGAGATATGATTCATCACGGTTCCAACGTTCAGATGTTTGAAGCAAGTCAGGATTATTTTGTATGATAAAGGGAACTTCAGCCATACGATATCGTTCTGCTGTTTCGTAATCCTTCTCCCAATCAAATATACATAATCCTTGATGGATGGTATCATGATGGGTATGCGTATCATCTGGATTCCAATTCTCAATGACCTTCATAACATTCCAAGCAAAGGGATAACCCTTGGGTGGTTCTGATGGACAATTATGAATATCATACGGTACATCCGATTGTGTTGAATATACATTCTTTTTCAAACTTGATACATACTCCTTGATTCGTTTTCGATCCGTTGGTGGATACTGCTTTTCAAATTGAGCTTTTAACTTTTCTGGTGTACCCCCGAAAATACCGTCCAACACACCCAACTTTGGACTACCTCCATCGTGAGGAGCATCATTCTTATTTTGTTTTTTCTGGCGATTGACTGCTTGGTGGATTTTATGAGGATCATGTATATCAGAATCGAGCGATTGACGAAATATATCATTCCGGAAATGTAAATGTTGATCAAGTGTCATTTCCAAGAGAAAGCATACAAATACAAGAAAGACCATGGCAACCATGAATAACACCGCAACCCATTGAGGTAAACCCGCAATTTGTAACTGACGATTTGGGGACCCACTTCTTGTCATTTTTAAAATTGATTCTACGGATTCTATATCTTCCTATTGATTCACTCTTCTAAAAAGCACTGTTGTGTTGTTGTCGCATTTCAAATATTTCACCTTGCGCAACTTGTCTAGGTGTGGTTGCGAGTTCTATGGGAATCTTGGTTTGTCTCTCTTTGACGTCTCGGGAGGCGTATTTCATGATATTATTGCTGGTGCTGAAGATGTGATTGTGATGCCAGAGTCAACAATGTCAAATGACCAACACGCGTGGAGGTTAACTTCTCTTTAGATATCTTTACTAGAGATAAAGATATTTTTTCTGTCCTTCGTCAAGTGTGAGAGTCGCGCCATTTTCGGTTTTATTCTACGAGTACGAGTACCTGGCACGTAGTCTGCGCGTAGTTTTGTTAGTTTCATCCCCACAAAATGTTCTCAAGACAAAAAAATCGGTCCAATTTTCATGAACTTTTTTTCAAGGAAAATGTTTTGAATGGAATAGCATACTCTCTTAGAGAGGAAACAAAAGTGTCCACTACTGAATCTCAATCAAACACAGAAATATTATTCGCAACAACCACGCAATTCCGAAGTTTTAGGAAGATAAAATGGACGATCTTTTAGCTCTAATGGAAAATGAAGATGGTGGTGATGAAAACGCATTACTTGGCAGCACATCACCTTCTTCAAGTAGTGATGATAAAGATGACGAAAGCAATGGTCTTCCAGATATCCAAACAAGGGAAACTTCATCTTCTTCTGTCATAATATCACAACGATCTGCTCATCAGTCAAACTATTTAAAGAAAAAGAAAAAACAATCTACTGCAGCATTAGTTACACCATCACAAGGACGGGAACCACCACGAGCGGAAGCAAGCATTGATGAAAAAATTGGGATACGCGTGGTGAAACGTATTCTGCCAAGTATGGAATTATTAGATATAATATCAACTAGTCCGTACCATTCAACGGCCACCTTGGCTGCTATGAGTAGAGCTGCTTTGAATCGGATTTTGATTGAACCAGCCACAATTGTGAGTGATGCTACTGTTTGTGGGAAAACAGATATTGTGACTGTAGGCATTGTCTTTACGAACACAGGTACACGTATTTCTGCCAATGGACGGGCATTTTCAGTTTTATCGATTGGAAATTTGTACACAGGACCAGTCGTATCGGTATTCCTCTTTGGAGATGCCTATGGTAAACACTGTCGTAAGGTCCCACCAGGAACTGTTATTTGTTTACAAAGTCCACAACTCGTCCCGCCCAAGGATAATAATAATTCCCAAAAAAGTACAACGACTGTAGCATTTTCTATCCGGGACGAACGACAATTATTGTTGGTTGGAAATGCTCGTGATTATGCTACATGCAAGGGTGAAGTTCGGATGAAACCAAAGCAAAGTAGTACAGGACAATGGGTATCTAATACCAATAACAATGGTGCAGGTATGACGAAATGTCAAAACTATGTTGATACACGAATCAGTCTCTATTGTACGATGCACAGAAAACAACAAACGTCTAAAAAGAATGGTGGTGGCGGGTCACTAAGTTTTATACAAAATTTGAGAGCCAATGCTCTGCCAGGCCCTTTCGGTACGGCTTTACAAAATAGTAATGGTACATCGTCCTTACGAGCAGGCAACAATGGTGGAGTTCGTAATGACAACAGCGCATCGCTATCATCTACGAATACTAATACCGACTATTCACGAAGTATGTTTGCAGGACGAACAAGCTCACAAGTAGCAAATACCATGGTCATGAGTACTCCGGCAGGACCTGCTGTAACACATGTTGGAAAGGGAGGTAATGGTGGATTAGGATTAGGAGGAGGTAACGCCAGAGCCTCACTCAAGCCATCTCTCCGGGCTCCCATGCATATGAAAAAGGATACCCCATTTGGTAATTCCGTGAACACAACTATGCATCGAGCTGGTCTTACAGCAGCAAAATCATCATCGTCAAGTAGTAGTCTCAGCAACAAGAACAAAAGCAATGTCAACAACCCATATGTGTCTAATAGAAACAACCCATTCAGTGCGACCAATCAAACAAAGGTATCAATGCCAAACAATAAAGCTTCTGCTGGACAATCCACTACTTTGTGTTCCAAACGACCTGTGAGGGATGACTGGTTACTTCAAAGTAATGCGAGGAGAAAGAAGAAGACCCCATTGACTTCCACGACGAATGATGGTGGAGTGTCCAGCTGTATTCAAAAGAAGAAAAAGCGGAACATTAATATGGATACTGCAGATTTTAATGGATCAGTGCCTGTCCCAAAACCAAACAAACTTTTCCGATCAGCAGCTACCACAGGTTGTCAACAGAATTCAAGAGCGGCAGTATCTCAAGCTGGCTTTACACAGACGGATGTTGAAGATATTCGAGAACGGCAAAAACGTTTGGCACAAGTAATTTTAGAGAATACAACGAGTGATACCAAAATAGGAAACAAACAGGGCGTTGCACATCCTAATGTCTCCGGTAAACTACAACTGAAGAAGAAGCAATTGCACGGTCCAGGTGCCGCTAAATCTTCCTCCAAAGACTCTCTCTTTGGAAATCTAAACAATATTGATGCAGAAAAGGTTCTGGCTACCAAAAGTCGATTTGCCACCGAAGCCGATGCGGAAGAATATGCTAGAAATAGAAAGACCATGCTAGAATTAGAAAGACAAGAACTTTTAAAGGAAAATAGGGGCAATAATAAGAAAATACAACAAAATGGGAAAGATAATAAGAGCGATGCCAACAAGAAAGAATCATCGATTGAAAAAGAATGGTTCTGTACGGTCTGTAAAAAGACTAGTTCCAACAAGCCAGTATTCTGTATGCGGCGTGATCACAAGGTGATACTGAGTCGGAAAGTGAAGTCCACGAAATCCACAAGTGATCGCATCTTAGGTTTGCGGGATAAGGATGTCAAGGATGGTGGATTATCACTGGGTAGTGGTGTAGAATGGAGTAGATGGAGAGGATCATAGTAACGATATAAATACTTTGCCCCTTAACCAAAAAGTTGTCTTTCCACCAAAACTGAAAAGGTTGGCATTCACTTTTCTCTGATTACCAAGTTCTGCATGCAAATCAAATGATACCCGGACAATACTATCAGGTCCTTTAGTATCTTTTATCTCTAGAAATTGTTTCATAATCTTTTTCGACGCAATCAGTTGTACATATTCAAAATAGACGAACCCATTATTGTACGAGTAGTTTAAAAATCAAAGAATGGTCCGACAGCGAGAAATTTTAATGCGTTTACTGAGATTCGCAGTGAGCCTTGTACTCTTCGGCGCTCATGAGGTCATCTAGCTCACTTTCGTCCGAAATTTCCAACTTGATGAACCAAGCGTCTCCTTCGGCATCGCTATTTACTTTTTCTGGGCTGTCACTAAGATCCTCGTTTACTTCTGTAACTGTTCCTGACAAAGGAGAGTAAACGTCAGATGCTGCCTTAACGGATTCGACACTTCCAAAAGAGTCGCCCTTTTCAAATTCATCATCGACCTCCGGAAGATCAACAAAGACAATGTCACCGAGAGCAGATTGGGCAAAATCAGTAATTCCAACAGTTGCAATGTTGCCTTCAACTTTGCAGTACTCGTGAGCTACAATGTAATTGAAATAGAGAGTGTGTTGAGATAAATAAGTGAGAAACACAAGAAGATACCGTGCATCATCATGACTACAAGGACCAAATGAGGTCCAACACGAACATACCAGGAGTGTAGTAGTTGGCGAAGCCGCGTGTCGCAAAAGATGTTGCAGGTGCAACAGAGTTCAGACGAATGGCCTTCTCAAAAGAGCGGCGGGCAACGGATCGCATCATAACAGAGGCAGCCATGGTGAAAAGTCGTTATCGAAACAAATCGAATGAAATGTGATAACACACAAGGTGGTAAATCTGTGGTAATCTCGTAGGAAATCCGTGACGCCATGCATTCTCATCAGCTGAACGGAAGATCTGAAGATCAGAACAGAAAGATTTCCCTGTCGAGGTTCGACCTGGTTCGACGCACGCCAATCGAACGAGCACGTTCTTACAGTTAAGTGACGTCACTTATTTATCTACAGACAGTTAGTTAGCTTGCTTGTCTCAAAGCTAGACACTTGGGTGTTTTGTTCCCAATGCGAACTCGCATGTCATCTTATTGCGAAGCAGAACAAAAAAATCAAACAGGAAACCCGAGAATAGAACTTCTTCTTCATGCTTCATTCTGAAGTTTTGACAACCCCATTGTTGAAGACATGTCATAAACACGACCAAAACGATTCTCCATTCTCAGCGAACAGTCCGTGTATTTATAAGAAAGATTTGAACACCGTGATATCATTACAGAAACTGACAGTAATTGCAGAAACCCATTACAAAAGCATTTCATTCTTTTCTAGAGATCTCTATTTGATAAATTAGCAGCATGGATAATTTAGGTATCCCTCCATTGTTTGATAATGGTTCAGATATATTTGATTTGTTATGGTCGCCATCATCATGGCTATTGACAACCGCCATGACAATTGCATTCTTTAGTATTAGCACTTTTCTTTTTGGGTACGTTGTCTCGACATCTTGGACTTCAAAGCTATCGTCGGCCACTGTCAATGCATCAGCGACGGCTCGAAAAGTTGCCCCACTCCATAATAAGGAAGGCATTCAACAGCAGCAGCGCATATTTGATGTTCGTCAGTTGGTATCTGCTGGTGGTGCTCATGTTTGGTGGCATGCCATTGATAGAGCCAGTTCAGATGTATCAGATTCTCAATGCAGTTTGGATTCAGAAAATAAAAGATTTTTTCATCGTCAAACAACATCAATCGGACGTTTTGCCTTACGATCACAAACACAACAAAATCCATGTATTATTACATTTTTCATAGCAATTGCAAATAAAAAAGGGGAAAAGGAAATGACAATTGAAGAATTTGGTGAAATGTGGAAAGAGCGAGTGATGAAGAAACATGAACGCTTCTGTTCTCGAATATCAAAAGAAGATGATAGATTTTACGAGGTAAGGTCGAAAGATTTTAAGGAGGGATATTTATATCGAGCTCTCTGTACAAATATGGTTATTTCTAATCACGGTGATTACACTCTTGCGTGCAGGTCGACAACTGTTACACCATGGACAACTATGCTACGGAAACGCAGCACCCGAAGGAGTATCATAGAGAATTTGCATCGCGTGTTAATAATTATCTTACTTCTTATTTTGATGTATACTCGAGATTATGGGAAGTACAACTCTCGACTGGGCCCATTGGCTCCTCTGGAGCTATTCGTAAGGAATTGGCGAATAAACTTCGGGGTGAATATGATCGCGAAACTGTAGCTCTATTCCGCGTTCATCATTCTCTTTGCGACGGAGTCTCGTTATCAGTGGCTGTTGGAGATGCTTGCGACGAGGGCGAAGAGCTACAAGGAAAACTCACGAAAGAACTCGAAAAAAGAAAATTGAAAAAGAAACAAAGAGACATTTTCCAGAGAGTCCTCGATTTAATTAGCATGGCGTTTTTTTACCTCGTGGGAGGGATTATCGCACTTTCCCTCCAATTCTGGCGTATGATGGTGGGAGTGAATCCTTTTGATGATGTTATTGCTGCATCCCCGTTGCCAGGCAATCTTCGATCAACTAGCTGGATGCATTTGGATGATTTGACAGAAATCAAAAAGGTAGCTAAAAGTATTTCCAGTTCCACAACTCTTAATGATATCTGTGTCGCCTGTTTGACCGCAGCACTGAATCGACAGCTAAAAGAGCACAGGTTGGCCATGTTGGAAGGTGCAAGCAAAAAAGTACTTCGAATTCCTTCCCACTTGAACATAACAGTCCCGGTACACCTTACAGGCGGAATTCTTCTTCCAGGACAAACAATTGGAAACAAAATCGGGGCTTTTGTTCCGGCTATTCCTATGTATGGTTCTTCACGAGCAAACCGACTTCGAGCAGTTTCAGCTGCGTTGATGTTGGGTAAAAGGACTCCAGCTGCTTTGATTGCCTGGTCTCTGGCCAAATTTTCAAGCATGTATGCTCCGCTACAAGTATCAAAATTCTTTATGCGCCATGGGAATGCTAAGTCAGTGGCTGTTATATCTAACATCAAGGGCTTTCCCCTCCAAACTCACTGGAAAGGGAAAAGGATGGAACATCTCTCCGCATTGTTACCACTTCCTCCTGGAATACCAACCAGTTTTTGCGTGCAAAGCTACAATGGCGAGATTTCGTTTACCGTAGAAGCCGATAAAAGAGCTATTCCCGATGCGGTCAGATTTGCTGATTGGGTAGTTGAAGAATACAAAAGTTTGAAAGAAGAAGCATCGAGTTTAAGATGCGATTAATTTCAACAAAGGAAATAAATCAATACTCACAGAAAACTACTCATTATTCGAAGCTAGCTAAAGTACTAGTAGTCATTTTCTGATAATGTTTCATATAGAACAAAACTGCACATTAGAATGTTCGATAGGTGATATAATCTGCTATATGTTGATCGAAAAGACATCGTTATTATTTTGTCTAGTGGTTTGTTCACGAAAATTGAAAACTAATAATCTGAACTTGCCTTTTTTAAGACTTCAATAATTTTGCAGAGTATGACCCATGTAGTCCAGGCCACGTTACCCGCAGATCATAGGATCAAGTTTTCCAGTTGACAGTCTCTAACTAGGACATGAATAGTTTGAAAAATAGGACCTCTGTCCTAATCATCTGAAAAAATAAACATGAGACAAAACCAGATAAAAGATGAGGCAATTTGTTTTTTTGGTTCGCTTTTTCTATGAACTGAAAATTTATTTACACATAGTCGGATTAGTGTATTTCATATTTTATGTTAAACTTCATGCGTATGATCTAAAATATATCATAAATGAAAAATGAAAAAAGTCACATAATGCGCTTAAGTACTGAAAAGAAAGCATCTTCGGTGATAACATTCTTGGAGAATTCTTTCATAAATACAGATATGTACTCAATGTGATAATACTTTTTAATTGATGTACAATTTTTTGCCAATGCTACATTGAAGACGAACGTGCCGGTGACTGTTAATATCGAAATTTTCACAGAGGTAGCGAGGCAGGCGGTACATTCTACAAACTGATCGCTTGTTTTTTGAGATGCTATGGTTCAGATACTGTCTAATTACTGTATTTTTTTCTCAGATTTTTCCGTTTCAAAGTGTCACGCATGTCATCGCAAATACCGACTTCAGTGTCGTACTGTATCTTCATCGGCGATTTAGATTGTTGTTAGAGTCTCTCTCATCAAGTCAAGTATACTTTCTATTTGTTTGGTAGACTCGAATAATATTGTGCTTTCTTGCTACGATGGGGGATTCCGGTGCAAGAATATGGAGAGATGCGTGTGCATCTCCTCCAATTTGTTTATCGCCATCGTTGTCGAATATGGGAAGCCTGAACTGTGACTATGATGGTGCTTGTGACAGTGTAATAGAGGACGCAATGTCAAATGATCGCCGGGAACTCACTAATCGAGAGAATCGTGAGGCATTGGGCTGGAAACTTGATGCAGTCGCGCGAGGGGTCCTTGGGGTGGGAGCTGCCGTGTTCGTCAGCACAGCACTCTTAAAGCTAGCGAAGCAAGCTGCCGGATGCACCGACGATCAAGAAGAGTGTGAAAATCGCATTTATGGGATGAAACCATCTTCGATTCTTACAAATATTGTTCTAGTTGTTGGATTAATTACTGCATTATGCATGCCTCTGATAGGAAGCATCATCGACCACACTCATCATCGACGAAAAGTGGGAAGGATCAGTGCAGTTGCCCTTGCATTCCTTATTTTATTGCAAATATTAGTCATGGAGAGGGCATGGTTTTTAGCAGCTATACTTCAAGTTTTTATTGCTTCCATGTACATGGTACATCTTTGTGCAGTTTACGCCTACCTGCCGGAATTGACGACACATCGGAAAGCTTTGGTAAATTACACAGCTCAATTTGTTGCGGCACAATACACCGCCAGTGTCACTTTTCTTATTTTTATGGTCGGAGTCTTATCTATGGTGGGCATTAAAAAAGGTCAAGAAATGAGGTCAACACGATTATCTCAGGGTGTCGTTGTTACGGTGTGTACTGTTGCGTTTGGGTTTGCATGGAAGTTTCTTTTTCAAGAACGTCCGCCATCGCAAAAAATACCAGAAGGAAGCACGCTCTTCACGGCTGGATTTAAGAAACTGTGGAAAACATCGCAAACAATAATGAAACATCATTCTTCTATCAAATGGTTCCTTGTGTCAGCAGCTTGCACAGAAGGGGCTCTGACTTCATTTTCGTCGATTGCCATCACTTACATGACCGACCAACTTCTGTTCTCCTCACAACAAAATGGAATAGCAATATTGATACTTCAAATATCTGCCATACCGGGAACTCGATTTGCAGCTATGGTAACTAATCGATACAACCCTATTCGAAGTTTGCAAATATGCCTGGCGCTATTTATGGTAACAACTGGAGCTGCTTCCATGAGGCTAAAGCGCGGCGGCCAAGAAATGGAAGCTTATGTATTTGCAGTTTTGTGGGGATTTTCCTTCGGATGGATCTATCCTACGGAAAAGGCAATGTACTGTACAATAATACCAAAAGGTCAAGAAGCAGAACTCATGGGGATTTATATCTGTGCTTGCCAAATATTGTCATGGTTGCCACCGCTACTATTTACGCTGATGAACGAATCAGGAATATCCATGAGAATCGGCTTGTTCTCGCTAAATATATTTTTCTTTGTTAGCTTTTGCGTACTATTCCTTGTTGGCAACTACAACAGGGCCGTTGCTCACGCGGAAACATTTGATTACGAGGGCCAAATGGAAATAATGGACCTTGAGGCAAAGAACAGCAATGCCGATGGTAAGCTACAACTCGACTATAAGAAGTTTGTTGCAGATACTTCTAGTGACGACTCGTCAGTACCTCAAATTAAAGACACAAGCAATCAATAACACATCATAAACTTACTGAGTTCACTATACAGATGTTTACTACTACTATATAGCAAATTGACTCTTTCGTAAGCCAAAACCAATGTCACAAAAGTGTGCCCATTTCGTGTCAGTACAAGGGAATAATTTCGACGATCGACACAATTCCAATATTGCTCGCCACGCCAAGTATTCTTTATTGTCGATAAGATGCGAAATGACAAGAGTACCATGTATCTGGTATCTCTGGGTGGTCTGGGTCTGCTGGACTGTATCTTCAAGTTGTATGTCAAAGCGAGTGTCAAAGTCATTGACACAAAATTAAGGGTTCTCTTCGAAAAGTTTTAATTTTTCGGAGTTCTTTCATATTATGCCTTGTTAGAGTTGGGGTTTTCAGCCGTTAGCGTATCTGCATTGTTTTGATCAATGGGGAATCTTCTGTCAGTCGGTGAAGCCATAGCCTTCACTTTTAGCGAGTCTTTCTGCGTGCAACAGTTGAATGAGAAAAGCCTATTTCTCCGACCATGCTCCGACGTTGCACGCCATGAACATTCGAAAGAGACCACATGCTCACCCTGAAAATTCATCATCTTCTTTGGAAGTTCACGATGGTGATGGAAACTCTACTGAAGTAAAATCATCTAAACAAAAGATGAAACCTAAATCGGCTGACGACGTACGAATCGCCTATCTTGCAATTGGATCTTTTATCTTATTTGGCTTCATTGCGGGATATTGTATTCTTCATAATCAACATCGGAAATCTATTCTTCATGTGTGGCAAAATGGATGGGATGCACCTGGTGTATATGAATCAGGAGACCATGGAACTTTACTCGAAGAAGCCATGAAAAAGGTTCACCATGGACCACCCAAGTTTGTAACAGTAGTATTACCAAGTGTTGTGAATCCAAATGGAAGGGGGAAACGATTGCTCTCCATCCAGGAAACGTGGGGACCGGCGTCGAGGGCATTGTATGTGGTGCACAATATAAGTGAATTCCCAGAATTATCAGAAAAGGTTATCTCGAATGCAACCCATCCAGGTACTGTGCATCATCAGCTTCATTCATACCCCCGGTTATTACTAGTTCCACCAGAAATAACCGTTGACCAGGGTGTTCCTCGATTGCTGTACGTCATTGAAACTATTCATAAGGTTGTCAATCCAGAATTTGCGTTTTTCGTAAATGATCACACCTTTGTCATTCCTGAACATTTGTGTAGATTTTTGAACAGTCGTGATCATTCAAAACCCATGTATGCTGGTCATGCTCTAAAAGAAAATCAAAATGCATTCAATTCTGGTGCTGCTGGTTATGTTTTGTCTCGACATACTATGAAAAGTTTAGTAGATAAATGGCGGGAGAATGATCCAACGTGCTTAGCCAAACGTGGCGACAATAACATGAATTGGCTTCAAGGAAATCCAGGACTTGTAACAGCAACATGTCTTCGTGAGGTGCTACATACCAATGCGGAAGACACTCGTGACAGAGAGGGCAAACACAGATTCCATGCCTTTGGATTAGTCCGTTCGTATACGGGAGAGGTCGATCAATGGTATCGAAACAAGCACAAGGATATGGACAAAATTTTGGGGACCGACAAAACATACACCGAGGTCAAGGATGGCCTTGATTGCTGCTCAGAAGAAACAGCGAGCTTTCATTATGTAGAATATCTTGAAACAAAGGCGCTGTACCTAGTCAGGCAAAGGCTCTTGAAAGAACCAAATATGTCTGATGAAGATTTGTTGGCTTTAGTCAAGAAGGAATGGCCTAAGAAGGGGAAAGTTGGAGGCTATTCACATCCACTTCCAACTGCGAACCAAAGTGCAATGAAAAGTGGAATATTACCATTATTAAGAAGCATTGCAACAAAGAAAAGTCAAGATTATTGCTTCCCTGTTGAATCTACAAAATGAGTGGTCTTTGAAGCACGATCTCATTAGAACAAATCCTTTACTCGCTCCCTTTGGGAGAAATATCCATGCAATCGCTCCCTTCAATAATGATGATTCATCGGAAGACAATCGTTCGTGGATCTAGACAATATTTTTTATTACTCGGCATTAATCCCCTTGCTGTCCTTTTCTTTCATCGAAAACTAAACCAACACAGCGACGCCAGAAAAAAATATAACTGACTGAGACTAGGTATTTTTATAATGGTAATCGATGGCACAGTTTGCCAAGTTACGAACTCTATGCTTCGCTAGTACTTCGCGGAGCAGTATGCCTATAAAAATGCAAGCAGTTATCTTTAACTACATTTGTTTCCTGGATCATGCAATGTATCTTTTTGTCTTGCGTACGTTTAGAGAACAAAACACAAACTTGCTTTGCGTTTGATTTTGCAAGCCTGGATCCATTAATATTTCATATTGCAATACAACCTCCATCGTCTGTCTCTATAAATCAAGCAAAGGAAAAAGAGAGAATCAACCTCGTCGTATAACTAAAATAACACGTGAACAGGAGATCAGCTGTCTTTTGCAATATGCAATCCATTCTAAAAATAGCATCTGCTACGTCCCCATTTTGGCCTTCCTCGGTCACTGTTGCGTCTGCTCAACCCTGGAATTGAATTTTCTCGAAGCCTGGTCTGTTAATACCAAACACCGTTCCATGCGTTTCACAACCGTATTGTCTGGATTTCGTACTTTTGGTGTTCGCTCTTTGCCATATACCAGTCCATCAGCATTATCATAAAAGTCTACAACCTGTTCAAACGTAAATTGACCTACATCATCTCCAAAAAAGGGATAAACAATATACTCCCATGCATCCCTCCCAATCGCTCCATCACCTTTTGCAGAATTAACAGCCTTAAGATCAGCATAGAACTCAGGAGGATACCGACGTAGCCGTTCTCCAGGAATTATGAATGAGGCGCAACAGCTTCCAGCTGGTCTTGATTTGTTTAGTAAATGACTCCAACGAGATATGAACTTACGTGCAACAGGTAATTTTGACTTTTCTGTTGCGGATACTGGAATGGTTTTGTTGTAGACTTCTTCCAATGGCACCCTTTTACCATTTGCAGATCCAAAGTAGCCGAAAGGATCGACTCGAAGCGTTCCTTCTTTGTTACTTGTAAGTGTCATGGTATGGTTAAGGATAGCACTTTTTCGAGAAACCAATTGTCTATAATAATACGCCGTTCGGCCAAACACTGCAGCACATGACGTGTGCCAACCAATGGCTGCATGTCCGTGCAAATAAACCAACATTTTAGGTGGATTTTGGTACACCTCAAGAACATGATCAAGAAATGCTGCGGCATCACGACCAAGGTTGGGAAGAAGAAGTCGTTCATGCATACGAATTCCACATGGCCCATTGATCGAGGGGGAAAGAGGTTCAAGTTCGTTAATACGACGATACCAAAATATATCAGCATTGGTCAGACCTAAATCAAATAAGTAACTCTCAATACCGAAGGCAGCACCTTTCTCTTCTTCTTTGTAGCCACCTATTACAACGTGCACTGAATGTCTAGGGAGACTTGGTGCCTCGCATGTGATATTCCATGTGGTTTGTTTACTGTCTTTTGAAATATTTTCATTCTTCTGATCAGATTCAGGAGCAATTATTAACGAGGGCTCATCAGTCTGGCTTATAAGGGCAGCATTGCTCCAGAGAAAGAGAATGACTGAAACATTGAAAAGTGTAATTATCAAAGCGTAAAGTACGAAAAAAGCGCAGTTGCGAACCGGCCTAGGTTTCTTCATTTTATTGGTTTGCCATAGCTTTCGCAACAAGGCCTCAAGGCACAGGCATGGAAGAGTCAGGATATGCGCTATCCAGGCTTCTCGCAATCGAAATTCGAGAATTCCAATATCGCCAAAATCAGTACAATAGTGAACCTACTACAGATACCAGGTACGTATTCTAGTAACTACCTGGTACTGGTACAAGTGAGTAGGACCTAAAAGTCCCACCTGTATGGTACCCGCAAGAAGTCCAATCTGTTTCCCCCCTGCATAACAAGGGAAGGAGTCGTGGATTGTTCGTGGGTCGTGAAATTCAATGTCTGTCCTTCTGCGCGCGAGACAGCCTTGCAATATTGTGTCTGGAGTATTTCCCTAAAATCACCCATCAGTGTCATCAGTCATCAGAGTCAGTACCGGCGGCGGTATGATGTAGGACTACCGTGGGACCTACCTGTACCTGGTAGTAAATACCTGTTTGTAGACTAGTCCTCTACTCTCTCTAGTAGAGAGTCCTACGTTATATGGTTGTTTGGCTGGATGGATGAATGGATGCGGGTGATGGCGAAGGATGGGCAACATACTGTAATATTTTTACCGGTAGAGAACTGCGAGTCAAAACTAATGTGTAATCGAAAACACTGTTGTTGATTTTTACTCGAGGCCATTTCTCGACATGAGAAGCACACTCACATTCTTCCTTGCATCTTCGTTGCTAAGTCTACACAAGATCTCACGGTGTTTTGCATTTACTACACCATGCTTTAATGTCAAAACACGCCGCATTACAACAAAAGAACATTTCCAACACTATGCTGTCATTATCAGAGACGACATCTTAAATGAAGAGCAGGTAGACCTGCTTTCAGATTTGGTTCGAAGGCGAGCTGACGCAAGATGGCGAGGTGATTATGAAGAAGCCGATGTATACCGATCTAAGGTAGATCAAGTGCCACTACCAGAGGGGTTTAAAGTAATCATCCAGGATGTTTCCCGTAAAGAGGGGGGAGGGTCTACTTGGGAACTCATTCAGCTAGCTGGCGATGGCAATATCATGGAAGGGCAAACAGTTTTGCAGCTTGCACATTCTGCTTTAGGTTTAGCTATGGCCGCATCAAGAGAGGGATCTTCTGTCAGTAATGAAGAAAAAAAGCAATCACTGCGTTTTCTGGTAGAACAGGCCAAAGAACGCTTGAAACAGGATAAAAAAGTGAGAAACGAATTGAGGGGTAGAAAAGCTGCTGATGCTGCCTTTTGGTTTGCAATTGCAGGATCTACAGATGAAAGCCTTTTTGAAATGCTGACAGAGGTATGCTACAATGAGCTAGAGCGATTCGGGTCAAAGCATTCATGTAGGGCAAAAGATATTTGGCAAATTGTAGAAAGGATAAGCGGGGCAGGAATCAGGAATCATAAAAGGCTAGAGGACATGGCATCCAAATGTCTTGAAATGAAATTGAACGACTATAAAAAGCATTCCAGCTCATTGTTGGACTTTCATTCCGATAGGTGTCTTCTGATGATATGGAAGTTTTCCACCCGACAAAAAAAACAAAGAGATTTCTTGACTGCAGCTTTGAAACATTGGGAACATGAAAAAGCAGCATCTGCAATGCAATCTACAGCAGAAAAAAAAGTAGGCGTATTGAATCAATCTGATAAGAAAGATACTGACTGGTCGGATATTTTTTCAGACCCGGAACGTCCTCTCATCATAGACATTGGTTGCGGATTCGGAGTCTCCCTGTTGGGTGCAGCTCAACTGCAAACTAGTACAAGACTCGTCGAAAACTGGTCAGAATGTAACTTTGCTGGAGTAGATCTTAGTGGTCTTGCAATTGGTTTTGCACAAGGAACAGCAAAGCGATGGAGTTTATCCCATCGATTGCATTTCTTTGTTGACTCTGCCGAGAACTTTCTCCGAAATGTTGTGTCAACTTATCCAGGTCCAATGTACGTTTAAAAAGATTTAATTGATGTCTCTTTATGGCAAGGTTAAACATTTCCTCACACCCCAACTGCTCTCCTTTTGTACAAGTAAACTGTGTATGATACAATTTCCTACACCCTTCAGGCTTTCTTCGGCGATTGAGGCCGAGCAATGGCAAAACAAAACAAAGGATGCCCCCGAAAGGCGGGGCAATTCACAACTTCCCAGCACCGCTGACAATGGCTTTATGGTTACGAAAAATCTTTTGCAGCTTGCAAATGAAGCGCTTCGCAACGAAAATAATCAACCGGATGGCAGACTTTTACTACAGTCAAATTGTGAAGATGTTGCGGTCTGGATGAAACGTATGGCATGCACCGAGTGCTCTTTCGATGTTGTATCAATACCTTCTGGTGATGACAGTGAGTCGTCAAGTTTTCCCGTTCTTTCATCAGAACAACTTCCCAAAAGGACATTAGACTGGATTGCGATGGGTGGACAACGAGCAAAAGGAGAAGGTTGGAGCAACAAACCTCTTCTACCGAGGAGAGGTGCGACAGAAACGGAGGTGGCATGCATACTTAATGGCACTCCTGTACATCGTTGCCTGCTGTCTCCTTCTCAGACACCACGCGAAACCAAATGTTAGAATTTTGATCTCCACATGTAAATCAGCAAACATTTCTTTTACTTTTCTTCTACTCTATCGTGGTAAATACAAATTAAACGAGCAAGAGCGTGCAAACATAATATTTTCCCCGTCTTTTCCCTGAACAAGAATTCTTTCAGAAAAATATACCAAAATCCTTGTAGACGTGCACAGAGAACTTCATGCTATAATTCACATGCATATGTATCATCTAATGCCAAGGTTACACGCCCTCGTTTGAGGCTGCCCTAGAGAAAAAATCTTTTGCATTTTAGTTATCTCAAAAGAGCTTTGTGGAATGGATTAGACTCTTTGTACAGCTTACAGAGGATGTTTTACGTTTTTTTAGATTTTTGCGACATGGAAGTTCAGGTTTTTACTTTTCTGTGACTTTTGATTGGCTCGTTGAAAACTTTTGACACTTTACAGGTAGTCAAACTAGTAGACTCTATGATAAGACCGTACCTGTCGTACCTGGTAATGGTATTAATACCTGTACCGTACCGGGTACCTGGGTAGTTCCTAACGTACGGTAGGTTACCTTCAGGTACCAGGAGGTACGTAAAGCAGTCAAGATTCAACGCGGCCCAAGAACCAGAAAAACTCTCATCTTCCCCCCATTCCTCTTTTAGAAACTGATCTGAGATCTATCAAACCTCTCTCTCGAGAGACTAGCTACAATAGAGGTAGGTCCTACCGTCTGCGGTAGGACCTAGGGCTATTCCAGAGAACATCGAGGTGTCTTCTCTGTCTATTGATTGAGACCAAAGGCTAAGATAAACCGAAGTCGATCACACACACAACGATCTAAGATCTTTGATCTTGATTTTCAAGTAGAGTGTTACCCGGCAACAACGTTAGCAAGAGGCCGTCATCAGCACATCCAAAACATTGAGTACTTGTATAGTCCGTACAAGCACTATCTTTCACCAAATTTTATAATTGTCGAGTTGCAGGTTAAAGATAATTTAGATTTCTGTAATGCGTTGCTGAATCTGATTTTTCATTTCATTTCCTTCTACCGACTATGACAGATGAATGGCACAATAGTACTCCTAAAAATGAGGGAAAAGTGTCCATTATGAGTCCATCATTAATCGCCAGAAGCGTTGATACAAACGGAGAAGAAAATTTTCCAAAGGGAGCTGCATTTTCACCTGACGGACTCTGTGTGCTCACTAACACAGCATCCGATCATCAACTGCGACTCTATAATACGCCAACAAAACAGCCCGAAGACTTTGCAGAGAACACGAATGGGAAGTTATTAAAAGAAGCAATAATTGATTGGAAAACTTCCTTAGTAGCAAACGGGTGTGATAGTGTGAGATCATATTCGTGGTACCCGCATATGAACTCAGCAGAGCCAAGCTCATGTTGCTTTCTATCTTCAAGTAGGTAAGTTCAGGAAAGGTATCCAGTTTTTCCTCTTCATGGGGAAAGTTGTGATTTTACTTCTTGATTGCTGACAGATCTCCTCTTAAATTTTTTCTTCAAAAATGAAGGGATCAACCGATTCATCTTGTCGACGCTTACACGGCAAAAATTCGAGCAAGCTATTGTCCCTACAATGCACTTGATGAAATGGAATCGCCAACTGTAGCTACATTTTCCCCCGACGGTCAGCGAATTTTGGCTGCTGGATTTCGAACTGATCGGACTATTCATGTTTTTCAAACTGCCACACCTGGTCGGGATAGTACTGTACTTAGATTAGGAAAAACCCGTCGTTCGAGCGATGGTCAAAAAGGACTCATCTCTGCGCTTACCTTTTCATCGCCGCAAATATGTTGTTTCAACAATCTTTTGGCAGTCGGAACGTACGCCCCTGGATCAATCTATCTATATGATGACCGCATGTCTAGTAGTCAAACCCCAGCATCTACCATATTAAATGGTGTATGCGTTGTAGGTCACGGCCGAAGCCACTCTCGTAAAAAGAGACGTTTCGTGGCCATATCAAACGACGGTAATAACGATGAGGAAGAAACCGGAAACTTATTTTCAAAAGCTAAAATCCAATGGTTTCAGAGTAGAGCCCGTGGCGGCGTTACACACCTAAAATTCTCACCTTCTGAATCATATGTACTCTACAGCTCTAGTCGCCGATCGGATGCTGTGTTGGGATGGGATGTGCGAATGGTATCAGGAAATGAAGATTATGCATCTTGTCCCGTACGTGGCTTCACATCATTTGCTACGGATAACAATACAAATCAGCGTATTGAATTTGATTTCGATGAAACTGGAAGACGTCTCTTTGTAGGCGGCCAAGACAAGTGTGTGAGAGTGTACAATGTGCAAGGCGGCGAGCTCATCGGAAGGCTAGATTCATTAGCTGACGTAGCCAATGGTGTTTCTTACACATTTAGCGCCCAGCTCAACTGTGGATTGCTGGCGGTAGCTGTGGGAGGTCGTCGCTTTGTAAACAATGACGAGAATGACGAGGGCGGGGAATCATCGAGTACGACGACTGCACAGGACCAAGGGGGCTTAGAACTGTATAGGATTTGAAATGTAAGACTTAAAGCACACACTCAACCTTTCATCGTACCGGCTACATAGAGGAAGATTTAGTGAGTCAATTTTTTTATACATCTTTCGAGGATTAATAGCCGCATACGACGGAGTTTGCTTCCTTGCGATTCATCCTCTAAAGAAAACAAACTTGAAGCCAACAAGTGCCATCAAAGACTCGAAAAATCTCCAATCGTATTTAAGGTATGGTCTCTTGGTAAAAGAAGTTTTGAAATTTGAGAATTCTAAAGATCTGGTTGATTGACTCTAGAGGTGTACAGCCGATAAATCTGGTTATTCAATTCATTGTTGTTTTCCCAAAAAATTAAAAAAATATGTTACTGTAGTCTAGAGCTCGCTGGTTTCCCTGGTTTTGTACTTGACACTTGACGGAAAAAAAACACTTACTATCGGTCGCACTCCCATTGCAATTATTTGGACAAGAAGGTTGGATGACGTCATATGTTGAAGCAAAATTTTAAAATCCCCATCCACGCGTCTTGCTCTCCCCAGATCTGCTGGACAGAAGAAAACTCGAAAACGTGGTTCAACCAAGTTCAACTTGATCAACCGCAATGCATCGAGTTTCTATTCTATTTCGACTGCTGTCTGTATTTCCAAATTTCGAAAGACCTTCTTCATGATATAAGAAAGAAAAACAGAAGAATGATTCGCCGTCGTTTTGTGCTGCTTTCCTTGGGATACCTTTGTTGCTACCATGAGCAATCAGTTGAAGGTTTAGCCGCTCCCGCTGGTATTCCGAGGCCAGTATCAAAACAAACCTTAAAGTCCAAGAGAAGAAAACAAGGAAGGAGGGTAGACACCGGTCGACGAGAGCAAAGTTTGCGACTTGGCAATGACCCATTATTATCTCTTAATCTTAATTTGGATTCCCTCGCAAAGAGCGGTCAAGATGGTGCTGCCCCCCGTGCACAAGAAATGTTGAAGCGGATACAAGCTTTGCACAAGGAAGGATACTACTCTGCAGCACCGGATACAGTTAGTTTCAACTCCGTATTGAATGCCTGGGCTAGGGCAGACGACGATAATGCTGCACAAAAGGCATATCTTTTGTTACAAACCATGCAAGATGAGCTAGGGCGCATTCAACCAAATGTTGTTAGTTACAATACTGTCATCCTTGCACTAGCAAATAATGGCAAACCCAAACAGGCAGAAGCTCTTCTGAGACAAATGCAGGCCGACCCTCGTCTTAAACCAGATACCATTACTTACAATACTGTTGCCTACGGATGGGCGCAATGTCGTCAGAAAGGTTCTGCGCAGAGAGCTGAGGACTTATTGCGAGAGATGATGGCACTTAGTCATGATGGCGACTATCGCGTGAAGCCAGATACCGTAGCATTCAATACAGTACTCCATGCATGGGCCGTCAGCTACTCGCCACAGGCAGCATCAAGAGCAGAGATGCTTTTAGACCACATGGAACGTTTGCATGATGCTGGAAACAAAGATGTTGAACCAGATGTGGTCAGTTATACCAGCGTTATCCGAGCGTTGAGTACGAGCCGTGAACAAATGGCTCACAAAAAGGCGCTTGACCTTTTGGTAAGATTAGAAAAGATGTCACAAGACACTGGAAAGAAACATCTGAAGCCAAATTTTGTTACATACACAGCAGTTATTACGGCACTTTCAAAAAGTGGTAAAAAGGGAGCTGCACAAGACGCTGAACGTTTACTAGATAGAATGTTTGCTCGATACCAAGAAGGTGATAAAAGTGCCAAGCCTGATGTCATTTCATGTTCCTCGGTGATCGATGGTTGGGCAAGGGAGCGCTCTCCCTATGGTGCTAAAAAGGCAATAGCACTTTTCGAACGTATGAAATACTTGCATACCAAGGGCCATGAAGACATCAAACCTAATGCTGTTACTTATACATCTGTTCTCACTGCATTGAGCAGGAGTCGCCAGGTAAGTTCTTCGACCATAAAATATTTCATTTCATAGTTATGTGCTGACTAATAAATCATGCTTTGATTTTGACGTACACAGGGTGGAGCGGCAGAGAAAGGAGAGAAGCTTCTCAATGAAATGGAAGAGCTTTTCAGGCGTGGGGACAAAGATGTAGAACCAATCACTATTTGCTACAACGCCGTTTTGGATGCATACGGTCGGGGTCCGCATATCTCGAAAGCCCAGAAAGCAAATAGATTATTGAAGAAGATGGAACAATCAAGCCGGCCTAGTATGCAGCCAGATACAATTAGCTACAACAGTGTGCTATTGGCATGTGCGAATTCATTTGGTGATGATCAAATAAAGAAGGAAGCATTCACAATTGCAATGGAGAGATTTGGTGCAATCCTGAAACATGAAAAGCTCAAACCAACTTCTGTTACTTTTTCGCTTTTTTTCAAAGCTTTACGGAAGTTAGTCCCACCTAGTGAAGCCCGGAATAGAATGCTGAAGCAAACCTTCCGATTATGCTGTGAAGCTGGATTGCTAAATGAAGTTATTTGGTCACAATTACAGGGTATCTGCTCCCAAGAACATTTGAAAAGTTTGATAAGAGAATCAGAGGTACCAACATCTTTCGTGAGTCTGCCATCTGAATGGACACGCAACGCTGGTAGATAATTATTTTTCTTACATGCCATTTAAGTAAACTTAATTAGAAAATATTTCATTGGGGAGGCTTCTTACAGTTCATTGTAAATGTATTTAAATTTCTTTTATATTAATTTTTTAAAGACTTCTCGTTAAAAATGCCATGTAGATTGAGCTAAGCCATTTGCATACTACCGTACAACCAGAAACAATCCTAACGTTGAAACTTCCATATCAACGGAAAATTACGTCAATGATCGTGTATATATTGGAAACGCGATTCACACTGTCAACAGCAATTTAGTTCTTCCTCTTCTTCTTTTTCTTCTTAGATCCTCGCTTTTTTGAGGAACCATCCGTCATGCCTTCACCAGCATCAACTGGTGCATCACTAGTTTCAACATCAACAATTTCTGCATCAATGGGGGTGATGGGCTTGATACCATCACTGAAAGTATCTTCAGCACCAAATCCAGATGGCTTTTCCCGCACTGGTGGTGGAGTGAAAACAGTCTGGGAGGGTGCTGGTGGTGCAACAGCTGCACCGCCAGCGCCTGGAATAATGGGTTCTACCTTCATCGCATTTCTCACAGCGAGCGTACTTGCTGTGGTGATGATATTATTGGCAACCCAGTAAATACAAAGTGCGGCAGGAACATTGAGGGAGAACCATCCAATCATCAAGGGGAGGACCTTAAGGATGGCGTTAGATTGTTGCTGTGCGGGATCATCTGACTTCGGTTGCATGAGTTCCATTGATACAAATTGAGAAATAACCAAAAAGACTGGAAGGATCAAAAAGGCAATGGTGTCATCCCATCCTAAGGAAGGGGCACCATTTACCCACCCTTGAAGGATCCAGTCAGAGCCATGGGCGGGATCTGCACCATACGTGGGTCCTTCGAGGTTGGGAAGAAAGAGGAAAGGCTCATTAAGCTTGTCTTCCTTGGCAAGGTTCAACACAGCACGGTAAAGACCAATAAAAATAGGGATCTGAGCAAATGATGGCAAACATCCAGCCAAGGGATTAACTTCGTTGACCTGGTAAACTTCCGCAATCTTTTGATTCATTACTTCGGGGTTGCTTTGGTACTTAGCCTGAATGTCCTTGATGGTAGGTTGAAGTGCCTAAGAGGTGAAAATAGAGAAAAGAAAAGGATCACATTCGATACGTTAGAATCTACAAAACTTCTGTGACAAAATTTATTGAAAAGAGTTGGAACTACGCACCTGCATTTTGTTGGTAGATTCCAATTGAGTCTTTGTGAGGGGAAAGGTAAGAAGTTTGATAAGAAGCG
Source organism: Asterionellopsis glacialis (assembly GCA_014885115.2). NCBI lineage: Eukaryota > Bacillariophyta > Plagiogrammaphyceae > Rhaphoneidales > Asterionellopsidaceae > Asterionellopsis > Asterionellopsis glacialis. The sequence goes on from WKLE02000402.1 coordinate 43,972, forward strand.
TCATGGCAAGGATACTGACTCCCCATGCATCGGCACTCATTCCAACACCAACCAAAGCACCATGAATCAATCCCAAAAGTCCTTCAATAGGTCCAACCAAAAATCCAAACCATCCATTGTCAGAAGCTGCTGCTGCAGCATCAGCAACTTCAGGGGGCGTGCTAGTTACTGCAGTAGTTGCAGCATCAAGCGCCTGAGTGGCAACATCAGTATCAAGATCAGCAAGGGACATTGTTGTGAACGCATCACGGAGGGAATCAACATGTTGAGGAATGTCATGGAACATGGAAGGGTCAACCGCCATGGATCGAGCAGTACGTGCCCCAAAGGCAGTCCGCTGGGCCGGAGTAAAGCCCTGAACACCCACCGAGAGTGCCAAGCACGAAATGGTTGACATCGAAAACTTCATTTTTCCTTGTTCGATCTGTTCTTTTTTCAATAGAGCTGAAGGAAATCCTGTTATTCACCCAATCTCCGAATGTAAAAAAAAGATAAACCAGATCAACTAGTAATGATCAAACAATGGTGATATCGACGCAAGGTTTGAAGAGGTCGTCTTTAGAATGCAAAGCAAGTGATGTCTTGCTGACACAGAAGATGAACTCTCAACTGCGAAACGGATTTATTTTATTTTTTTTCCTTGGTGATATCACGCTACAGGAAAGAAACCTTGAAGGCACTGACGAGGACTTCCGGGTGCTCATTTTTTGATTGGCTCATGACCTACGGTCAGTAAAATTCAACGTATCAAAACTGGTACAGGTGTAGTCCTAGCCTTGGTCCTGAAAGGAAAAATCAGGTGAGAGACCTGCAAAGCCCAGGTTTCCTTCGCGCATTCGTTGCGCATACGTCATTGATGAACGGACTCATTCGACTCAGAAACACTCCTCACATGAATGCGCCTTAAAAAATTGTCTACGCTTTATTTGGTACTAGAGAGAACCTTTTGGTGGATTTTGTGAACAGTCTTGAAGTTTAAGATCTCACTCGGGAGTGAGAATTGAGGAAAAAAGGAGGGAAGGAGACACAGCGAATATGCAGGAGCAATCGGGGGCTTGTTGTTTTGCCACGCGGAGTGGTTCACCGCGTACTTGTACGTTTGTGCATTGACGGACGGCCCTCGTTGACTGTTTGTTGACCTTTGCTTCTTTGTGTCTCGTTGAAGACCCGGTCTCCCCACAGACAGTGATTTGGAACAAGACGCTGTTGTCTTTAAACTTTTGTTGAGGAACAACTAATATTCTTGTGCATTATCCTGTGAAACATCATGGCGGAAGAAACAGCAGAAGCTACTATAAATCCAGATGGAACCTATGAAACTCCTCCAGTGAAAGAAGAAACTTTTGCTGGAGACGAAGGTGGAGATGCCGGTGAAGGCTTTGGAACTGGCGAAGAGGGAGAATACTTCCAAGAAGAAAATGTCGAGACCGATCCTGCCATGTATCTTATGCTTTTGGTATTTTTGATTGTAGCCATATCTATCTTCATTTACTACCGTAGCAATAAAAAGGATGATTCTGATGCTTTTTTTGACGAGCTTGATGGGGAAAAGGTCAGTTTTGTACAGCTGTTATAGATCAATGCATATATGGGTTCAATGGTTGTGGACAACTTCCCCATCTCTATATGCAGACTTGTCTGCTGTGTCGAGATTGGCAAAGAAAATGGAGACGATTAGAACTCTTTTACGCCTGGTATTTGAATGAAAGACCTTTATGGTATTTGTTTGCCCAAGAGCCCAGTGCAGAGCTTCAAGTAAAATCTACCAACTATTTTATTCAAGACGTTACAAATTCAAACTAACTTCTGATGTGTTTTCTATCCTCTTTGCCTTTGAAAATTAAACTATAGTTCAACCTTACATTACCCGAGGCTGTGGAAGAGTACAAGCAAGTCCGAGCTAAGGCCGAAGCGGCTGGATGGGAACCTGGCACGGTGAGTCTCGCCTATGTTCTGCGAAGTGGACAAGGATCGAAGAGGCGCATTCGATTGGAAGACTTGTTCTAACCTGCTTTCTTTGAACTCTTATCCGAACAGGGTCCTGCTGGCGATCCTGCTGATGCGGCAAGTGGTCCCCAACGTGCTTTGGCCCAGGCTCTTATGAAGAGATGCATTGCCGATATTCCTATGGTTACCTTCATACAAAAAGAATCAGCTGGTATGAACAAGCTTTATTCCCAATCAATGTGCTCAGTAAAGCAGTGGCGCTCTTACCAAGCAGCAGAAAACATGGTTTCCACAGAAGTTGACGAAGTCAGAGCTGAAGCTGATGAAATCGAACCCGGTTGGTCTCAAGTCATTTGGAGGCAAGCAATGCAGTACCACAACATGCTTAAACAACGACATGAGATGGAAGCCAAGGCAGCCGAAGAAGCCGCGAGAAAGCAGAGAGAAAAGAAACTCGATCCTGTCGATGAGGCCAAGCAAAAGGAAATCGCAGCAGAGAAGGCAGCAAAAGAACTTATTGCTGCCGAGGAGAAAGAAAAGGCCTTCAAAGATGGTGGAATCAAGAAGGGATTTCTTGCTGGTGGCAAGAAGAAGTAAGGTGTAAATGGTGAAGTCAAGGACTATGCTTGATGGAACAAAGAAAAATGCTGAAAATGATTTGCAATGACAGGCTACGTGTACAGTTTCTGATGTCTTTTGTACAGTACTTATGCATGAATCGAGTCTTGATTCTTTCACAAATGTTCCTGATTCCTATTGCCAAAAAATCTAAGCAAGAACATTTACAACTTTTTTTGGAGCTGAAGCATAGATTTCTTTCATCTTCTTCTTCCATTATCTGTTGTTGGTCTTTTTACACACATGGTGTCAATTTTGCATTTTTCGTGCAGTCTGTCACTGTTTGAAATTATTTTACTCAGACCTTCAATTTGCATTTTGGTTTAGAGCGACGAAGCACTGCAAATTATATACTGTCGATGTTATACGATATAATCCAATTGATTTCGCATAATATGGATGGTCAATTCATGATTTTCTTGACACTTGGCAATCACGCCACTACTAATATGATTATCTGAAAGATTTCACAGCAGAAGCGTTTCCTGAATTCTATGCAATTGGCTGCTAACCCATGCCTTCCTTCTTTTGGACGGAGAAGGCTTGCTTTATTCCTAGTCAGTTTCTCTAGAGGTGCTGTCTTCAGAGACTACGACCTAGAGATACTGCTTGGTCTAGAGACTAGAGGGTTTTATGACAACAAGAAGTTGTTGTTTTTTGGCGTGACTACTCGGAGTTAGGTACAGGTACTACTGAATTGACGTAGGGTCTACCCGGTAGGTGGGAATGCCTACTCGTTTTGAGCTTGTGGGAAGAAAGTGACTTCGTTATTCAGAAACAAGTACTAAGTGTAATTACGTAGGAAATGGTAAAAACGATCGTACAAAAACATACTTTCAAAATTCAAATATAATATACAATATTTCTGGGTATATTATTATTGTCTCTCTACTAGAGAGACTATTGAATGCATCCAAACATGTCATCCAAGACTTCAAACTCACGGTGTTACCAAGGACGTTTTTTCTGTACGAAGAACTTTGTAGGCTCCTATTCATGCACGACCAATCTCGCCTTGGAGGTAGTGACTTTTTGGGTTCCTTCTTGGCATCAACAACAGCGCTTCATCACATCCCTTATATGTCTACTTACTTGCTGTAACTGTTTCATTATTTAGGCCCTTCGATTCTAGGATAATACCAGTGTAAGGACATGCCAAATCAGTTCTTGTTGGTAATCAATAGAAATTGCAGGATTATCATCATTCCTCTCATTATTGCGTCTCGCCCAACAAAACGAAAACGATCAGCAACATGATCTTTTCGAACAAAGCGTTAGTATTTGCTACATTGATGTCCTTAGGGATGCATAGCACTAGTGGACAAACTACGAGTCCTATCGAGGATCGAACTATACGAAGAGCTGTATCCTTGTGGTTCGAGGATCAACCTTCAGCCATTGAGAAATATGGTCATATTAGAGATTGGAATACTTCTCAGGTTACAGATATGTCTCAGCTTTTTAATTCGTTTGAATATCCTAGTGCAGCAATATTCAATGAAAATATAACAGGTTGGGATACAAGTCAAGTTACTTCAATGAATCTAATGTTCAATGGCGCCAGGGAATTCAATCAAGACATTAGTAGTTTTGATGTTTCAAAAGTTTCAGATATGAACTTCCTCTTCTTTGCCGCAGCCAGCTTCAACCAAGACATAAGTTCCTGGGACACAAGCCGAGTACAAACTATGAGTTTCACCTTTTCAGGTGCAAAGGAATTTGACCAGGATATTGGGCAGTGGAATATGTCATCCTTAACAAACATGGCGGGTATTTTCTTTGGAGCTGAAAAGTTCAACCATCCTATTGGGAACTGGGATGTCTCACTTGTCACGACAATGTCGAGTGCATTTTATGGGGCAACAAGCTTTAATCAGAATATCGGTCGATGGAATACAAGCAAATTGGTCAACTTGGGTATGACTTTTTTTCGAGCAACATCGTTCAACCAACCGATGAACGAGTGGGATGTATCAAATGTAGAAGATATGAATGGTGCTTTCTCTAAGGCAACTTCTTTCAATCAAATGCTTGACATGTGGAATGTATCGTCATGCACAGACATGCAAAGCATGTTCTTTGACTCTACTTCATTCGATCAAGTTCTGTGTTGGGATCTGAATCAGATTGATAGAGTTGATGATATGTTTTGCGGTAGTCTAGGAAGCTTTGATGAAGCCTGTGTAGACTCAAATTACATTGCTTCATCTATCGAAAGTTGCTCTACAAATGCACCTACTAAAACGCCACTGCCTACGGCTGCACCCTCACCAGCACCCTCCCAAGTGCCTTCATCTTCACCAGTATCTCAAGACCAATCCACTTCTCCAACGGGCTCAATAACAAGTGAGCCAACAGTTTTTGAGAGTCCAATTGCTGCTCCAACAAATCCACCTACAACTAATCCATCAACCAAATCGCCCACTATCATTCCAAGTCTATCACCTACGATGGTTCCAAGTTCAACACCTTCTATTTCATTTGTGCCTTCTGCGAAATTTGTACTCTCTATGACACCATCAATATCGGCAAGTCCTAGTACCATGCCAATTATACAAGAAAGCCTAGAGCCATCTGCCACAAATAACACAGCTTCCGATGATCTCTGTACAACAAACAGCAATGGTGATTTTGGCTTGACATCACAAGGAAACAGTAACCAGGTTGACTTTTATTATCAAATGAAGACTACACCTAAGATTTCCATTTCCGACGCAAACACGATTGTAAAAGACAACGAAGTTTCAATCAATAATATTTTACTTCCCATACTTTTTGCACGAGAATGTAGTATATCTAGTAGATTAGAGCAAAAACGCACTAGACGGCTTTCATGGGTAGGAGTGCAAGCAGCACCCGCCGATAATATATTGACTGATGGTACGTGTTTTTAAACCGATATTCGAACAGGTGGCTTCACGTGTTGTAGTTCATTTAGAAACTCACTCATTACCCCCCTCCCTTTTCAGTGGAATGCAATGGGGTTGCAAACAATGATGAAAACTCATGCTTCGTTGTAGCAGGCGGATTGACGCTGATTACTTTGTCAGACTCAGATATTGCCGAGACTGACAATATAAAAAATTCGATCAAAACTGATGTGAATAACGGATCCCTCAACAGAATAACTGAGGAAGGGGTTGAACTTACCATTGAATATCGAGATGCTTCTTCCATTCTTAAAACAACCGATAATAGTACAAAGGGAACTACTAGTGATGACGGCGATGAAGGCAGCGATAACCTTTGGGTATGGATTACTGCATTTGCGTGTACTGGGCTTATTCTCGGACTGGCAGCTGTACTAGGTACTTTCCTTCTGAGACGAAGAACAGCATCTAAATTAGAAGACGAATCGTATGCTGAAGCTTCTTGGCACGGAAATGGAGGGGCGTTCCCTAATACCCATGATGGTGCAACTCCGATGTCGGTCGAGGAAGTGATAATACAAGAGCCAGAAGATAGTGGATACTCATACAGAGAGGAATCATTAACACATGAAAGTGTTGAATAATCAAGTCAGATGTATTGGGGAAAATGATGAATAAAGCTATGAAAGAAATTAATCAAAAAGAAGAAGTAGCCAGTGGTAATCTTTATCTAGAATAATCCTAACTCACCATCATCGTCCACGAAATTTAGTATTTGAAGATACTTTGTAAATCTAATTATAATAAATTTTACTTTGATTCCAGTTGTTTTTTTAGCGTCTCTACCGTGGCTTCCAAAGCCTCAATACGAGGTAGCAGTGCGGCTAGTGCATTTTCCGAATACTTCCCCAGAACATCAACTTCGATGTTGACTGTGTCCCCCTTCAGCTTCGCCGGAATAATGATTTTCTTTTGCGTGTATTCAACCAGCATGAAGGTAAACCAATTTTCTTTTGTATCAACTTCACAGACTGTGAGAGAGGTGCCATCAATCGCGATAAATCCCTTTGGAACAATGTATTTTAAGAGATCTGGAGAAACCTGAATTTTGAAAAAAAGTGAATCTTCATCGGTCCATCGATCGATAACTTCTCCAGTTCCATCGACATGACCCTGAACAAAATGGCCTGAGTTGCGTCCTCCAATCTCAGATGCTCTTTCTAGATTGACCTGATCGCCGTCTGTAAGTGATAAAAGATTTGTCTTTCGTAGAGTTTCGGGTGCAAGACCAACCTTGAATTGTCCATTATCAAAGTCGAGCTCAGTAGCAGTGAGACAAACACCAGATACGCAAATAGAGCAGCCTAGATAAGCACCGTCCATCACTACATCACCTTTTACTATAAGCTCTGTTCCAGATCCCTTGCTGCCGTCCCAAAGAGTCATGTCGTCATTTTGTTCTAAAGATACTACTGTACCCATTTCTTCGACAATTCCCGTAAACATGTTTCTGTGAGTCGAGGATCTCATAATATTTTGCAACCTAGCAGGCGTAAATGATGCCACATTGCTATTGCATAGTGTGCTGGTAAAAAGTGCGACAATAAGGTTGCGGTGGAACGACATGTTGACTGAGTTCACAACGAGATGATGGTGAACTTGATTGGGATGATCAATGATGATGTTGAACGTTAAAAAATGTGATAGAATTTCTGATTGAGGATGAGTGATGAGTCACTTCCACGCGTCTGCCCTGCCCATCGCATCGCATCGAGAGGACCTCCTAATGTCTGTTTTATTGTATGTAATCATTAATACGAGTAGATTCCGTGGTGTTGTTTTGTACTTGAATGCTACTTTAGATTCGACTAGACGAGATTATTGATGAGATACGTCCGGTGTCCGTCCGTCTAACTTTTCTTCATGCCAGACACGCACCAGAACATCTCTACAAATTTAAAAACAGTTCAAGCTCCGATTTCTCTGGAATGACATGTTTTTCACCTCTCTATTATCAACCAGGACCTGCTTTCTAGAGAGTGATAATAGGACATCTACAGTGATAGGACTGGTGGACTAGAACCGTATGCTAGGCTAGTATCTAGGAACCTGCATTAGTCAACCAGGGCCTGTGTGCTCGAGTCCAGAAGAAAAAAGATCCCATCTCTGGAGCTATGAAAACTAGGATGGCCGGTTGAGCTGTGAACCTCCAGCAATACGTGTTGCATCTCCCTGCGTTAAAACCTAACAATCGAAGAAGTGAACGATTATAAATGACTACTTTCCGGAATACAAGTGAAGTAGTGACTAACAACTTTTTCAAGTATAAGCTAGTTATATTTTTGTGTATGAAATGTGTACTTATTTTGTGTTGTTATAGATAAAGCTTAGTTATATCTTCAGTTTAACTTGCGTCATGCATGTTCTTGAAAACTAGAGACACAAAAATACAAGTCTCGTATAAGAATTATCAAGTTTTGTGTGAAATGTGCAAGTGCATGTGAGAGAATTGTGAAGAAAGATCATCTTCTTACTCTCGAAGAAGGAAGTCATCAATTGTTCAATATCATTTTTAGAACATAAGAGCTTCATCATCTTCATAGTCTTCCATATGTGCTTCAGCATGAAGGTCGAGTTCAGGAGCGAGGTCGAAGAGACTGTTCTTGGAGAGCTTTCTGACGAGCTTTTTGACAGAGTCATCTTGCTCATCAAGCTGGCGTTCCTTTTCTCCTGAAATAAGCTCCTCCCAAGCGTGATGGCATTCCTGGATAATTTCATTGGCGTAGTCTTTGTTCATGAATCTTTCATCCAAGCAGAATGTGTTTGCTGGCTTTCCATCGGGGATTTTGTAAGTACGATACCATTCACGAATGGAGTGTAACATACCAGGCATTTCGGTTTCAACATCATCAATGTCATTGATAAATGGGGCCCATTTGTCGTCAGCATCAATTACAACAACCTTCCAGTCACATTCACCTTCATCGATCATACCAAGAATTCCAAGCACCTTAACGGGACGGACAGCCTATTCGGAGATGAAACAGAGAGTAAGATAATGAGTGAGATTCTATCAAATTCGTAATCAAGTGCATGTGCTTATGAGCTGGTCTGCAACAGACTTACACCGGGTTTGATGATACGGGCTCCAATCTCAACAACATCAACAGGATCGTTGTCACCACGAGTACCATCAGCATCAGGGTGGATGTGGGTGGGATCTTCCCAAGTTTGTGGGAAACAGCCATAATTGAAGTAAATATCTCCCTTCTTGAACTGTGGAAACGTTAAGAAAAAGCGACGTGGACATCAGTAATTGTCAGAAAGACGGATATTCGCGGGGTACTTTACATGCAAATGCGATGTTCATCTTACCTCACGTAAAACACCCTTCTTCTCATCTTGCTTAATGGGGTTACCAACCTCGTCAGTGGCAATTTCATATTTCTTTCTGTACAACACGAGTAAAAGAGTATTTGAAGTGAGATAAAAGTTCTCTTTCAACTGTCAATTATGTGAACCCGGAACCCAGCACTTCATCACAAGACTACAAATTCTTACCTTGAGAACTTGGGGATTTCACAGACAAAGTTTAAGTATGGAGTAGGTTCCTTTGTTTCAGAGTCAAGGTGAACTAAGTTGATGTCGTGCCAGAGAGATACAACTTTTCCGGCTCCTTCGTCCATGACCTGGATACGGTATTCCAAGGTGTTTTCGTCACCAGTATCAGAAACTTTCAAATCCATGTCAGAACCTAAGGAGGTCGATCTCTTAAGATCCCTCACGGCAGGTTCATCATCGAGGCCCTTCAAGGGCACCATAGTTTCTTCTCCAGACATGTTAGTTGTAGTTTCGTAGACTAGTCCTTAAAGTCAAAAAATTTACTCAACCAGATGATGGTTGTTGTCTTCAGTTTTTATGAAGAAACCATGAAGTTAGTCAACGAGTGACGGAGAATTTTTTTTTAGAAAAACAAACTACATAAGCATTGGTACGAAATTCCTGTACAATTCTACGGAATAAATTTTAACCAGTGATACGTAAGCACAAAAGGATTCGGTATGTGGTGGTGTAGGCGGCGCTGGCGGTACCGTGGGTCCTATCGATATTGAGTATTATCTCGAGCTCGAGCCGGTGCGGTTTGTGTCTCTAGCTAGAGGTCACGTCCACTGGCGTAGTTGTCCTACAGTAGTTACAGATACTGCAGTTTACAACCCAAAGGTGGGCAACGTAAGTGAACACCACGCGCTATAACAGGAGGCGTGGGATAGAATGACGTGTGAAAGAAATAATTTCCAGAAAGTATTCATCATCCAGTGTTGTATATATATATACATATTCCTGAAGGGATGAAGATTCGAAATATTGATTCAAATACTTTCACAGAACAGAATATTCTCATGATATTTGAGAATTTCTTGATATTTTTATCATTTTAGCAAACACATTTTCTCATTACTCAATTTTCAAATCATAGATTCCTTCGCATTTCGTTGCCATGAAAAGTACCTTTTTTAAAAAAAAAGCAAAATCAAGGCGGAAAGCTCTCTGCATATATCCAGAGTTTGTAGGTGTAACCAAGCCGCGGTTTTTAACAGTTACCAT
>WKLE02000403.1:0-11144 GCA_014885115.2 Asterionellopsis glacialis
TTGACACGAAAGGTACTACTCTTGACAACGTTTGTTGATTACCAGGTAATCCATCAAGGCAAATTCGTGTTACTAAAACATTTCTTTTCGAGCTCTTAAATAATTTCACAAGAAACATGAACCCGCCTTGCGTCACATGTCGGAGTAAAAATGAACCAGTCATTTCTCACTCATTATTGCGAACTAAAATAATAGTGAAAAAAGATTTGTCAGACTAGTTTGTAATACTACTCGTGACACCTTTTCTTGTGATCCCAATCCTACCGTACAGGGTCTACACAGATTGAGCATAGGAATTCATATCTTTTGTCGAAAACAGGAGTTTATTTGGCATAGAAGATCTCAATCCTACCTTACAGGATCTGCACAGCTTGAATGTAGGAATTTTATATCTTATATCTTTCTCCCAACACAACACCAAAAAAACTCATATTTCTTCTGATTTCAATTTGATGAATCAGTCCATCATCGGAAGAGCATAAATTTTACAGAAAGATTATTGGTTTTTCAGCAGAACTATGAAGCAGCAAGAAACGATTCCAAACGATTACGCTGGTACGTTTTTTCAAGAGGTGCGGTCATTTCCTTTTGAACCTTTTGTTGTAGTTTCTAAATTCGATCATCTTTGTTCGTCACCATGCACTAGACGAGGAAACAAGCCTCACAACTGTTGCAAATGAGGATTCTACCAAGTCCATGATGAATCAATTCCATTCATCATGGAAAAAGGTTATTGGGACTTGTGCTGTTGTGATGGGTTGTGCTCTTCTTCTTGTCCATAGCGAGAAGATGAACAGCCAGAGCAACCTGAAGGGCACGGTTGATTCCAACCTCCCAGAGCTTGGTGGTTATTTGAATTTTGGCAAATGGCCTTGGCCTACTTGTAAGATGAACTTAGACTTATTTTCCTTAAGCGGATTATCCGATTCTGGTTCGGAGGTAGAGATCAGGCTTTTCATTGGTAATGGCAACACTGAATGGAACTCTGGTGGCCATTGCAGTACTTGTTTTACTTTTCACAAGGATGAAAGATATGCACTACTTTATGGTCCTAATGGTCCTCAATATTATGGTATGACAGCAGACGATATGAAGGCTATGGCAAGAATGCAAAACATGGAAATTCGGAACGATCTTCCATTGGTTTTGTATACCCAGGAATTAGATGGTTCAAGTGGCAACGATTGGAACACAATCACTGTTAACAATCCATGTGATCAGTTAGTAGTAGAAGACAATCCTTACAATGGCTATATTGAACTCAGGCGATCATCCAATTTCGAAGGAGGCACGATCTTATGGGTTTTGAGCGCAAGTAATCTCAAATCGAAATCATGGTGTAATACGAATAAAGGGTATTACGAACATAGGTGTCCCTGGTAATGCAAATTTTGAATGTTAAGTTTTTAGTATAGTTTTTAATCCATCATTAAAAAGAAAGGTTTTCTATACCAAATGTTTTTTGTCTTATATGGTACCATGTGCACCGGTGTAACGAGAACTATACGGTTCGAGAGGACCTTCGATGCGATGATGTCATGAAGGTGAGTCCGGGTTGGTTTAGAGGGAACACCGCAAGGTGCCAAGCAGAACTTAAAGGATCCGATGGATACATTTACTGCGGAGGAGTATCGTACAGTACTGGTGCATTCTTTTTTCTCACAACCGACGGGGAGACAAGGACAGAAGAAAGCAAGCAATAACAAGAAGATCCGTGTATTCTCGAAAATACTAGCACATTGTTCGTAAATTACAGAAGTGGTCCGCATTCAAGACCTTGAGAATACATAGAGATAACAAAGAAGCTTCTTCAATTCTTCAAAGAGCTCAAATCCAGTCTCTAGGAAATTTATTGATTCATCAAGTGTTTATACCAGCATGAAATCTTTTGTGGGCGTTGTGACATCGCTGTGCTTGGTGGTGCAGAGTTGAATCTATGTTGACGCTTTCTCAACACCGCATCGACCTTTAGGTGTAAAGTAAGTACCTGGAGCAGGGAATTAGGCTTCATGAAAATCAAACCTATATATGTCGAGTGACGACGATCAGAGGAAGAGATTAGAGAAACTAGGATATTCCACGGACGACAGCTGCGAAAGCAAACCCATTCCGACAAACCATTGCTTGATATTTCTACAAAGTAATGCGTTCACAAAGTATTGTGTTTATCGTCTAAGAACGAGTTATACCAACAATGTTGCGAATGCGAACTTTGACGTTGTGTTCGATTTCATTCGACAGCACCCTTTCGTCCTGAACATCTTCTACAGTATTTTATTAAAACGAAATGAAATATTTTCAATTCCCAAAGAATATTTTAACTTTTTATAATATATATATTACAATCCCAGCTACGATTAGGATCCCTGAGCACGGTATAAATCGTTTTGAGCTTGTCGTCTTCTATCATCCATGAGCTGCTGCTGTTGGCGGAGTCTCCTGTTTCTTTCGCGAATACGATCACAGAAAGGAATAGGGCATTCACCCCTAACAGTACACAGCCTAGCATGCATTGTTATTAACGAGAGAAGCCTAGCGCATACTTTGCATCCCTTCTTGAATGTAATTTCACAAGTTTGAACATGCTTGAAGAGATTCTTCATCTTCTCGCAATTCTTCGAAGTACAAGTAGGAGCACCTTCACAACTGCCAGCGTGAGCCAAAAGTTCCAAATGGATCTTGATAGCTCGGGCACGCTCCTCACGGCCTTTCTGAGTATCTGCTGATGCTTCCATGTCAATAGGCGTAAAGGAATGGCTTTTATCATGTGCAAAACGGGAATCACGCTGTGCCCAAAGGCCTGTAATCACAGGTTCATAGCAATCTTGGCACAAGTCGAAGTTCGAACAGACATTGCAGTGATAACGTAAACCATGTGTAATTTCACGATAACATGAACCACACTGCTGAAGAAATTTAGGGGCATTTGGATTATGCAACTGGAAAAGGATCATCATTGTCGTGTGCTTGGCACGTCGAAGTTCATCAAACTGGAAATGGTTCGCCTGACAATAATTCAAAAATTGCTGCCTAGACTCAAAAGTCTCAGTTTCTTGGGGCTCGTCCTCATCCACAGTATTGCCTACCACTTGCAGTGAACGCTTCGTTGATTCAATGTGACGTGAGATTGCGGGTTTCATTTCATCAAACCCTCGCTTGCTCTCGACAGTCTTCATTTTATCTAGATTTTTATCCTGGCCTCCCGGCACAGAATCTACCGTCACAACAGCTGTTTCGCTGGAGCCCTTCGTATCGTTGCCACTTGTCTTGTTCTCTACATTGCCGCCTTCAAGTGGACCATGACTATTTCCAGACTTAACTTCGCCGTCTGCATCCATCTCGTCATCAAACGTCTTTTTCGGATCATCGTCTGCTCCAAACGCCTTGGACGGATCCTCAGTTTCATCTTCTGGAGGTGGAGTGATGGAAACTGATACAGTTCCGAGAGAATCGTTATCACCTCCGCCAGACTTACCAGTAGCGTTTTCTTCTAGATTTTTCTCTGATGACATTCCATCAACCTTCCCGCTGTCAGCCCCGTTGCTATCCTTCTGCTGGTTATCCCCATCGGTTTGCCCGGGAGATTCGGTCAACCTCTTGTCTGGTGCACCAGATTGTGCTTTATAATTCTTTGCCTCTGCACTTGAATTTTGGCCTTGTTCATTTAATGTTTTTGACTTTTCATCTCCGTCTTTCGAGGATTCAGCGTCAGGGAAGAGGATCCCTGAATCCTTGCCTCCAATCTTCGTTTTCTTTGTGCGTAGCTGATCCTCTTCTTCGTCATCGATCCATTCCGACACATCTTCTCCACGTTCAACGGCTGCAGCAAAGCGACGGCTGCGAAGGTGAACGACCATGAAGTTCTGCTTCATATTTATCATTGCTTGGCCAAGCCTCAGCATCACTTTATCTTGACGAAGTTCAATCAGTTCACCTGGGTTAGATCTCGTGCCCTTCTTTTTGCCAACCTTCGATGTTTTGCTGCTACTTTCTTTCTTCTTTACATCACCCTGGTCGCCTAGATCTTTGATGATGTTTTCAATCTCACCTGGAATGTAATCACCCTCAAAGTATGGCAGAGATGTTGGATCTACTGCAGAACCTAAGGTGGAGTCCTTTCCGTTATTCTTGAAATACTCATCATATAGCGTATTCACTTTCAAGACGACACCCTGCTGTTTCGCCTTTTCAAGCATGTCAAGATACCATTGGCGCAGCATGTCATCTCGAGGTATTAGCTGTGCATTCGGATGACTATAAAAGATGTAATCGTCGCCAGGCATCGGTGGGCAACTCCAGATGTGTGCCGTATGAAATCCGCGTTGTTTCATATACTTCAAGTATTGAATCAGAATGGAATGGTATGACATCGTTCGATAGCATTTGGGTTCGAAATATTGTACTGAATCCAAGTAAGATATGTACACTCTTCTTTTATTTGGAGCTGGACAAGATTGGCCATATTCGTAAACATACATTCCGAAAAGAAGCACATCAACACCATGGATAGTCTGAAATAAAGCAATACATTTAGACCGAACTGGGAATTCCGAGGAACATCCTGATTCAGAATACCGACGGTACATCTGTAGTAAAAGAAATTTGTTACAAAATGGAAATGCATTAGATATGTGTTGAAGTGGACAGAAAAAAATATGCTCTGAAGCCTCAAGAGTCGGTCGTTGTTGCAAAATCGGTGAATAGTACTTACTTCGTCACGGACAACATGCTTTTTGTCCATGTTCGATACAACCCGAACGGTGAGGCCTTCTGCCTTTTCCACCTCATCTATACTAATATCCATTTCCTTTGCTTTGTCTTCGTAAGCATTTTGAAGAGCGCTTTGAAGCCCGCTTTCTATGGCCATGCTCATCTTGCAATGTGGCAAATCTTTCGCACAAAATGTTGTTTTTTCAGCTTCTCCCCCATCCCTTTTCTTTATGTGGCATTTAGGACATGTGAAAGTGGCTGCAGTTTTGTTCTTACGACCGTTGAAGAGAGCACAAATCTGATGAACCCAACTGTGGCAATCGTCACATTGGACCCAGGCTTCCTCCGGTAGAGCATCATTCTTCATCCTCGACAAGTCACGTTTTTTAATTTCATTTCCATCATCAAGAACAATTGATTCGTTATCTTTCAGCTGTACATAGCATGATGTACACCAGTGATTGGTCTTTGTGCGATCTGAATAGTACGAAGCATTACGGCGAATTCTCTGCATCCCACAAGTACCATTACAATACAGGACATTCGGCTCGAACAATCGTCTTTGCGAACCACACAGTGAGCATGCGTCGCCTTTTTTCTTCAGTGTCTGTTGTTCGTTTCTAATTGCTGTAGAAAAATGGGAAAGAACCATAATTTAGATGGTGAAGGGGAACAGGAGGCTAATACGGCTAATACGGCTACGAGAGCGATTTAGTGCTCACCTTTTAATACTGATCCATACTCCTTATCAAAGCGGGTAAGCATGCTGGCTGCCATTAGGCCTACTTCGCTGTCTTCGCCGTTGTAGAGAATTGCATTTTCAAAAACTAGCTTCGTATCGCGTTCAAATGATTCCATTTCCTTATACAACGCATTCTGAAGCTTCTTTTCTACAAGAGCGAGATGCATTGGGTGCTTCACAACGTCAAAGTAATCGGGGAGTCCAAGTGCAACAGGATCTACAGCATCACAAAAAACCCATCCAAACTGATCTTCCATAAGCTTTTGAAGAACAGGCAAACACTTTTGGGAAATTGTTCGCGGTGTCAAATGCAGACTGTCGTTCAAAGACTCGAGATGCTGCTCGATCATTGATGTTGACATCGAAGGAATGAGAGCAGTGTTGTTTTCCTGGTTTCCTTGAGACAAAACTTTCTCCTTACCGGCTGTTGACTCATCGTTTTCAGGTGCAGCAGATTGGGAAGCAACGTTTTCGGGTTTCTCACTGGGCTCCTCCACTTTTGGTGTCTTCGTAGAAGGCTCCTCTGGAGGACTTTCTGAGGTTACCTCATCCAATCCTCGCTTCTTCGAATCTGCAGCTTCCTGCGTCGAAGTTGTTTCCACAGAATCAGAAATGAGAGTTTCCATAGAAGAAAGTCTCTTCCCTTTTCCGGTTCTTCCTCGTCCTTTTCTAGAATTCTCCCCGGGTGCCTTTCTACTGCTTCTACGACTTTGGCGCTTTTTCGTTTTAGAACCAGCTGAACCACTGCTTGAAGTGTCTTTAGGTGGTTCGACCTGAGATGACTGTACCACAGCTTGGCCTTGTGCTCCCTGTAGGGATTGGGACTTCCGAAGTAGTTCTTGTTGGAGCAGCATTTGTTGTTGTTGGAACTGCTGTTGCAGATTTTGAAGCAGTTGCTGCTGTTCGGAGAGCTGCTGCCCCTGCTGAGGAGTATGAACATGTTGCTGTTGCTGCTGTAGTGCCTTCTGCTGTTCGAGCAATTGTGCTTGTTGTTGTTGGAGCTGTTTCAGCAAGCGTTGCTGCTGTTGAAGCTTCTGCTGAGCAGCCTGCAACTCTTCTAATTGCTGCTTCTTCTGTTGATCTTGGCCTGCATCGGCGTTACCCGACACTGGTGCACTTGCAGCACTAGAAACAGAGGCTGTAGATGTATCAGGCTGCGAGGGTTGAGACATGTTAAAAACCATAGACTGGTCCCGTGCAAGCGTGTCCATCGGATCCTCCCCTGACTGTGAGTTTTGCCATCTTATCTGTCTCATTACTGGAGCACAAACTTCACATGTAGACGTCTTGTTTTCTGCTTTACAAATTCTGTAGTGATTTAAAACACAACGGCTACTTAGACAATGAGCAGTCTTACAGTTCTTGTTGCGACATTTCTTCATGTGCTTCCAAAGAGCTACCATTTGAGCGCAGAACTTTGTTTTACACGTTGGACCGGCCGTGCATTTACTTGCATGACGCAAAAGCAGAAGACGCTGCTGTTGCTGGCGAATGACCTTCTTCTTTTGCGAACTAGCTGGCTCCTGAAATTTAGAATCCCTTGCACCCCCCGACAAATCATCTGATCCACTAGGATCGTTGTCAGTTGGTGGTGTAGAATTCGTTTGGCTCAATTGTGCCTGCGCCTTGCGAATATTTTCTCTTAGTTGGGCGACAGCGATCGACTGTGGGTCTAGATTGTTTTGGCCTGCTCCCGGACCACTGCTTGGAGCACCAGATTGACTTGCTACAGCAGACTGCCTTTGTGCTTGCTGCCTTAGCATATCTTCTTGCGAAGACGACTGCTGTGACACAGTATTCTGTGGTTGCTGCGGCTGCTGCGGCTGCTGTGCCTGTTGTTGTTGCTGTTGCTGCAAGAGAGCATTCATATCCATTGCCCCTGGAACATTGCCTGCAACATTGCCCCGCATTTTTTGTTGTTGCTGTTGGAGCCGCTGTAGTTGCTGAAGCTGCTGCAGTTGTTGGAGTTGCTGGAGTTGTTGACCAGAAAGATCTCCTTGCCCGAAGTTGACGCCAGAATCTGGCTTTTGAGACGCAGCTTTGTCACCTTGCTTAGATTCATCTTTCTTCTCTTCTGGAACAGATGACGAAGATCGATGGACTTCCAAACCATGTGCAATCATCTGTAGGCGCTTCTTCAACGTAGACGGGTCAAGATACTCTTCCTTAGTTTGAGCAGACCGGTAGAGGTGTTCTTCTAATCTTTTTGCCATCATAGGAAGTCTAAAGTGAAAGAAGTAGAAACAACAACAATTAAGTCACGTAGGTTCAAAAACGCAAAAAAAGATATAAGAAACCTTCGTCAAACTCACTTTTGTGACATCTTATTTGCATCAGGGCGCATCTGTTCGATAACCTTCACGATACTGAAAATAATCCGTCTACGATCGGGTAAATCGACATTGGACTGCCAACCACCAGCAAATGTGCCATCAAGAAAAGACTGCTGGCTTTGCTGATTTGGTTCTACAGCGTTATCCTGCTTAGTAACAGAAGAGGACGAGGAAGGAACTTGATTAGCAGTGGTCTGAGATTTTCCCTTCGTTGTCTTTCGACGACGTTTCTTGCTTCCAACCGAGGCGCTATCTTTGTTGTCAGTGGAATCACTTCTCCCATCCTGTTGCATCATATTTTGCCCAACCTGCTGTCCGAGCCCTGCCTGGTTGTTAGACCGTACCTTCGCCTGTTGTTGTAGAAGTAACTGCTGTGCTTTCTGGAGATCTGCCTGACCCATATTACCCATTCCAGCAGCACCAAGTAATTGCTGCTGCTGAGCACGCAATTGATCATTCATAGAAGCATTTCCAATTTTGTCAGAATTAAGGTTAGCCATTTGAGCGAGCTGAGCCTGCTGCATCTGTGCGAGCATTGCTGGATTGTTTGCAGCTCCATTATTACCACCCATGGACTGCCCCCCTAACATGTTTCCTAACAACGCGTTTCCACCAGGCGCATTATTTGTCTGTCGCATTTGAGCCTGCTGTGCAGCATTTCCCATTTGCTGGTTCTGACCTCCCATAAGTCCAACCATAGAAAGATCATTTCCTGTAACTGACCCACGTTGGCTTTGCTGCTGCTGTTGCTGCCGTTGTAAAAGCTGCTGTTGCTGTTGTTGCATGCTTTGCAAGTTTGACATCGACGTGTTCCCACTTCCACGATTACTGTCTTGGATCATTCCTGTTTGCATTTGCTGGAGAACGCCCGAGGAAGCGCTACCACGATGCTGCTGAAGAAGCGCTGCCTGTTGTTGCTGTTTTTGTACTTGGAGATCTCCCGAGGTTGAACTTGACGATGAGCGACGGTTATCTTGCTGTTGCGGCTGCTGCTGTTGCTGTAAAAGCGTGCCGTTGCCAGTTGCACCCCCGCCTGCAGCCATTTTTGCCGCGTTTTGCTGTTGCTCTTGAAGCTGTCGCTTAAGGTCTGCAATCATATTTTGTTGCTGGAGAAGAAGCTGAGCACTACTATGACTTGCCCCACCTTGCAAACCCTGCATCTGCACCTGTTGACCTTGCATTACTCCAGTGTTTCCTGCCATCCCACCTGCCGTGGCAACAGCATTTGCCGCTGCAACCATCGAATTCGACAAGTCCGCCTGACCTGCTTGACCTGCCTGCGCTGTTTGCTGTATGGCATTGTTCCCAAAATTTTGCTGATTAAGCCCTCTCATTTGTTGCTGCTGTGCTTGCGGGACATTGCCAACACCAAGTTTGTTGCCTTGCTGTTGTTGCTGCTGCTGAGCTTGCTGCTGCTGCAATAAGGCTTGCATAGAATTGTTGTCCATCATTCCCAGTTTTCCTGATGCTACGCTATTTGCGGAAGCATCAGATCCTCCGGTACCCTTGTTCTGAGCTTGAAGCGCATTCCAATAGGCGGCTTGCAGATTAGCATTATTATTTGCGACCATTTGGTTACCGTTTTGGCCCTGCTGCGGTTGTTGTTGTTGTTGTTGTTGTTGTTGTTGCTGCTGCTGCTGCTGCTGCTGCTGCTGCTGCTGCATCATTGCAAAGGCTGGATTTACTGCCCCGGATAGAGCGTTTCTATTATTTGCTTGTGCTCCCCCAGCTTGCTGCTGGCTCTGATCCATCCATTGTTGATTAGCAAAACCCACTTGGGGTTGCATCTGCTGTAAACTTTGCAGGCTGCTAAGACTGTTGTTTGAAGCCAGCATCTGCTGAGAATGCCGCTGTCCTGTGGCTTGCTGGTGCTGTTGCAGCTGAGCTTGCATCTGCTGCTGTAGACGCTGCATCTTTTGTAGTTCCTGGAGTTGATGGGAAGACCCCATCGGCCCTCCACCTCCTGACTGGTGAGGCTGCATCTTGCTGGCCTACGTTGAAGTAGGGCTGCAAGTTCAAGTTCTAACTTGAACTACTTTCTCTGACAGTTTCAAAAGCTTTATCGGGGAAAAGCGATCAACTGTGACTACCTGTTGATTTATCAAACAATTGTGCAGTGAAAGATGGTGGTAATTATGTTAGAATGGGTTGGAATTGTCAACAGAGAAGTAACAACTAAGCGTCAACAAGACCGCAAGGTTGCAGGGCTGGAGTCGATGATAAAGTGTACGGTATGGAGTAGGAGATCAGAAGTTTGGTGCTGCAAAATTCTCCCAAATGTACGATTCCGTATGTAGAACTACTACCGGTGAAAGGCATAAAGAAGATACGACAGGCAGGGGAAGCCTTTCGAAAAATATAAGTACTTTGTAGAAATACTTTGTCGAAAGTGGATAATCGATGTGTCCAGAACATTTATTCATAAACAGTTCGGAATATTCAATTGATCTTAACCTTATCAAGGGAAAAAATTGAAGGTGGAATATACTACGAGTATCCCCATACCTGGTATGCAATCAACGGAAAAACTAATACCTGTACAAGCTGCCAGCTTCGCACATGCACAGGCATCGTCGATTTCGAAAAATAAGGTAGGAAATACATGACGGTAGGTCCTAGGGTCCTACTTAGTACGGTCGCTATGTAGGACTGCTGTAGCGCTTTCCCAGGCAAGCCGACTGATCCCGTCACCAATATAAGAGGATCACGATCGCTCCAAACGACGATGAACAATTGCTCGAATGCGAATCGATGAAGAAGAATACAGTGTGAATGAAGAAAGCTATCGCAATGACGATGCCACTACAACTTACCGATGGGCTATGATGCCCTCGATCATTCAAATGGATGGTCTGATTAGCAGAGGACTCGTCGCATCCGAAGATGAAAGAGAGAACGAGTTTGATCCAGTTTGATACACCCGGCCGATATCGTACCCCAGGTAGACTACCTGTACTCGTACCTGGTACGCGTTATGTACCTTACCTAATTAATGTACGGAATGCCTGTATACGCTGTACTGGTAGTCTACATGAAGGAGCTACAGGTACACCATGTACCTGGGGTACCTAAATTAAATTGTACCAGGTACCAGTATATACATGTTCGGTACTTTAGAAAGCGAAGATGTACCAGGAATCATCAGTAGCTAGGTGCTACCTGTACCGGTACCTGGTAGTGGTTTCGTAGGAATTCACACGTAGCCTGTTACAGAATCAGCAATATACCACAGCACAGGTAATGATTCTACATGCGGTATGCAAATACTATTACTCTCTGTAAAAAAAAATTGTCAAATATCATCTGTTTGATTTCAAAACGACATTCTACTAATAAGGATGCGCAAAAAGATTGTTCCT
>WKLE02000403.1:27441-43390 GCA_014885115.2 Asterionellopsis glacialis
ATGTGGGTATCATGTATTAAGATGTTACTTTTTTCTGCATATTGTCACTTGATGGTATTGTTATTATCTGCAATACTTTGTAACAAAGTAAGTTCATTACTCCCTCCCTCCCTCCCTCCCTCTGTAATCATGTATAGGGATTTATAAAGCCCCCCCCCTTCTTCCTACATTGGCATACAAAAGCTCAAAGGAAAATAATGTACACAGGATAGGGATTAGTAGGGATTCAGAAAGGTCTGCCTCTTTTCTACATTGACCTATTATGAGAGGAACACAATAAAGGAACAAACAGATTGTCTTGTTCTAGAGAAAAGGAGGTAAACCAACAAATTCCTTGACATCTAGTATGCTACATTAATATGCATGAAAACTATTATTAGTCCTAAAAGAATCTTTACACTACTCTTATGTACAGTCCAGTCAACATGCACCAATAAGAAACGGGCCAATTTTTGCCAAGCTTGAATTTTAAAAAATCAGAACAACAAGCTTGCAATAAGCAACATTTCTTATTCATGACTTAATTGTGATATCAAAAATACAAAAGAAGACAAATAATTTTTAACATTTACCATCTCTTTCTCAAATTTACTTGCTATGATATAATGTCATATAAGAAACAATTTAGAAAATCAAGCTTGAAATTTCATTTAAAAAGGCAAAATTTCAAGCTTGCCTCAGGAAGGCAAAGTTTCTTATTGGTACATGTGGACTGTAATATTTCATATCATTTCACTACATTAATATGCTCCAGAAGGGTATGGTTTTCATTACTCCTGTTAACAAAATGATGATCTTTTTTTGTTGAAGTCTGAACAAATATCATTTTGCCTAAGCATTTTGTAGTTATTTTAACATACAAATGTACTACTATAAATAACGGCACTAATAGTAAACCTAACAAAACAGTTCTGAAGCAAAAGAAAGGCAAGGCCACAAAAGCTCTCTCCTAATATTGGTGTAGACCAGCTTCAGACTGCAGTTGTTCAAGAAATATTAGCAAAAAAAATCACTAAATATAATCTGCTTGTTTATGACCTACACCACTAGGACAGATTGTAAGGGTGAAGTACACACCTACTTCTTGAAATAATTTCTTTAACAATAAGAGTAAAAAATAATACATGAAGAATAAGGGAAATGTGCAAGTTCTCTGCTGATAACTATGTACAATAACAAGAAATATATCTAACAACATCATTGCAGTCAAGACAGGTTGAACTGAATCTCATAATAAGAAAATATTTGTTCTTTCTAAAGGAATATTTATGCACAACATTTGTTCTCAGTATATTCTTATAAATATATGTTGCAAGCTTGCTTCATTGTACATAGATGGAGAGAAAGCAGATGAACTTCTCAGAAATATTTTTCTGCACAAAAGATTTGGGTGGTTTACTTACCATCAATCTACTATCTCCAGCAATAGGACTGACATATATCCTTAATTTACTACTCAAGAAGTAGCTTGAACAATTTTTTTTACATACAAGGATTCACATACCAGCTCTAACATCATTTTGTATCAAACTTTGAGGTGGCAATAAATGATGACAGATGATGTGTGATAAATCTAATTTGTACTTTCCTCTATTAAGAAAAAATGTAATTATGTTGCTTTTTAAGAATTACAATGAAATAATTTGAACCTCTATGTGTACAAAGTGCATTGAGATAATGTACCATAAAATATTTCAAGCTTGAAGGGACACTGTCCAAAATGGGTGATAAAATCTAGATGAATTGCTATTTGTCATTTATGGCTAGTGGGAAAATGTATTGAGATGAGAATAAAAAGAAGAATGAGACTAGCTAGCACTGGCCAAGAAAATCATTTGCCTCCACAAAAAAAACAGCAAAAAGAATCACCCAGGAACGAATGATAGTACAAATTAATGCATATTCTGTCCCTCAGGTTGCTTCTTAAAGTAGCAAGTAGTAGTGCAGCACAGGGATCATCACAGAATGTAAAGGTTTCTTGATCTGGCTGCCCACCAGCTTGGCAGACTACCAAAGTAAATCAATGCTCCTGGGTTGAGATTGCCTGGTACAAATTCTGTAAATGACTGTCAATGATAAAGACCAATCTAAAGAAATAAATGCCACGAAAATCAAGTCACCAATCTCAGATTATATGTGATCTCTGGACATTTTAAAAAGGAGTAGAGTTTCCGACAAAGTTGATCAAATCTCAACGTATCGAAGAGAAAATTTTGAAAAGTGAAATAGTCTAGTTACTATATCAATTTTTATTAGATAACGAGATCATCATGATTGTATCGTATATCACCGGAGAATACACTAAAAGGTCTTGCCAATAATGTTAAGAGATCAATTTGCACGACCCTCTGGATTCAGCTCTCGCAGTAGCACTGCAACTGATGTAGGTGGGAGAATACCCATCTCCGTTACAATGCCACTTACCACATTAGACGGTGTCAAATCGTACAATAAATTCAGTAGCATAAGATTCTTTTGGTCACGATAGCCTTGCAAGTCTTTGGAAACAACAAACTGTGGAGAACCCAATTCATTCCCGGTAATACTTTCCAACTGAACTCTGTTGGACATTTTGTACGTTTCACAGCACACCAAAACAGGCTTGTTGGACGATTGAGCCAAAAGTGCTACACAAGCTGTCCCTACCCGACTCAAAACGCTACCATCGGACATTAAAGCAGATGCTCCTAAAAATACTTTGGTGACATCCTTCATGATGTACGATAGGGAATTCATCAGAATATAACAGCATTCGATTCCAGCTTCTCGCAAAGATTTCAATAACTGTTTACCCTCCAAAAGTGGACGAGAATCAGCTACAACTACACGAAATTTCTTTTCAGTTGAAGCTTTCTTCAACAACAATTCAACAACTGATGAGTGTGCGTAAGTTAGAATGACATCACCATCCACAATTTTGGTCGATGCAAAGTCACTAATAACTTGATCAGCAAATTCTAAGCGTTCCTGAACATATGCCTTGGTAGTTTCCTGAAGCATGGTAACCATTTCTTCTAAACTCATATCACGATCCAAGGAAGCAACTGCTGACTTGAGAAAGGTGAAGGCATTGCCCATACTGACGGAATGTGGGCGACAATCTTCTGCCCAATACGAAAATGATGGTTTCAGGATGTGCTGATCAAGGTGAGCCCTAACATCTCTGCAATCTTTAGGAGGTTGATAATCTTCAAGAACGTCACTGAAACATTCAAGCATTGTCCGGCAGCGAGCATTACCCCCCCGGATTCGACCAGAAGCATACAATAAACCCAGCTCCAAAACTTTTGGATGAAGATCCTTGTGTTGTTTCGTTCCTAGCGAAGCCCCTGAAAACCCTTCTTCGTACTCGCCCATATCACGAGCTGGAGGAAGATGTGAAAAAATTGATTCTGATTCAGTTTTAGTGGGTTGGTGTTCTTCCTTTTGACTTTCTTCCTTTTTCGATGGTTGCTGTTGTTGTTGTTGCTGCTGCTGTTGCTGTGCCGATTGCTTTTTGTTTCCACTGCCACCAGAAGCTTGCTGCTGCTGCTGGTCCTTGGGTTGTTTCTTTGCTCCGCCACCAGCTTTTCCGTCTCCCCCCTTTCCAGCAGCCTTAGCAGCTCGTTGTGCTTCTTGCAAAGCGCGTCGTTCAGCTTTTGTTAGTTTCGGTTTCTTAGGAGGAACTACCAAACCCTCCGGCTTTTCCTTCTTTGCTTTTCCTCCATCCTTCTCATTCGCCATGCTTGAAATTTTATTGAAGATTTTTTTAACCTTTTAAACTAATCAAATGTCTTTATGAATACTTTTCGCACGAGCGAATTGGAACTGATTGGTACAAATTTTCTAGAGGTGTAGACAACACAATGAAGTCTGAATTGTGGATATGATGGGGCTCTGGATGATCAAGAGATGCGCGAGACATGAGACGTGTGCAAATCCACGTTGTCTGATGAATGGCACCATCAAAACTAATCTAAACCATTATTTCACCATGGTCCACCGTCTGCCTGTGTTACGCAGAGTTCAGGTCACAAGTCTCTCCTCAAATTTTTTTCAATCGGTTTCCGTTCGTCCTCCACCCGCTAATGAGCCTTGGTCCCTCCATCTCCGAGAACGAATTTTTTTGGTGCATACAACATCATCTCACATCTCGCCATGTCGCTCCCTCGCTGTTCATTATTTTTTGCTGTAGAGTCCCAGTCCAAGTCTGTCCCCGGACTGTTGTCGATGTTCAGGCAAGGTCTCGTGTCGTGTCTCCCCTGAACTCCTGTGAAGTGTTTTGCTGTCACAATCATTGCTCGAGATAACTCCTCGGATACACACGACAACCACTGATATAAACGATTCTGTAACCCATCTTTAACTAAACACCCCTATAGCTCTTGAAAAGGAAACCAGATAGATAGACAGTTAATTGATCAAAAGCACAATGGGGAAGGATTCGAAGAAGGCTTTGACCGCCATAGAAAGACTGCAAGCTCTTAATCTTGTGTCGCGCGTAAGCTCGGAGCTATCACAGCATCTAGGATTGGAAGACAAAACTCTTGCTGAATTTGTGATTTCCCTTGCTGAATCAGACTTGAAAAGCTTTCTCAAATCGGGGGGGAAAGATTTAAATCGGTCAGTGGAAGTGGCTCAGGAGTTCCGTAAAAAACTTGCAGAGAATGGTGCTGCTGATGTACCTTTGAGTTTGGTATCACATTTACTACAACTCGTTTTGGATACCAGTCCTCGCATAGCACGAATCCAGTCTAGTCTCGAAAAGAAACGAAAAAAGAAAATGCTAGCCGAGGGGGGTGGTGATGGCGGAGGTGAATCACGTGTCATGAGTACGATCGAAGCGTCGGCAAGAAAGAAAGAGTTGGAGTCATCCTTTCCAGGGTTGGCAGTACCAAATCTTACTAGTTCAGTGCCACTCGAGGGTGATTTTCACGAATACAGCAAAGACGAGTTAGATTCTCAAAAGGATAGAAAGAGAAAAAGTCAAGACGAAGTGGCGAGGCATATTGTAGAAGATACAAGTCGACGTCGGGGTGTCTCGAATTTACCTGCCTGGATGACCAAGACACCAGGAGAAGGAAATGGTAGCGATGTACAGGCCCATAAAAAAAG
Organism: Asterionellopsis glacialis; assembly: GCA_014885115.2. Taxonomy (NCBI): domain Eukaryota; phylum Bacillariophyta; class Plagiogrammaphyceae; order Rhaphoneidales; family Asterionellopsidaceae; genus Asterionellopsis; species Asterionellopsis glacialis. Next base: position 32,536 of record WKLE02000403.1, read on the forward strand.
TCGATCGAACGAACCCGAAATGCATGGTATTTACCATGGGGAGATTAAAAAAATTCTGGATTTTGGGATGAATGTAGAATTGCAACAATTTCAAAAGGAAGGTTTTGTCCAAAATTCACAGGTGGCCAAGACGCGTGTTAACCATGCATCTGAAGCAGGATTTAAACGAAATCAACAAGTTTGGGTTAAGGTCATCTCACTCAGTAGTCAAAAGATGATGTTGAGCACCAAGGACGTTGACCAGAAAACTGGTCGCGATTTGATGCCCTATCGTTCTGTAGCACATGCTGATACCCTTACAGACCGTCGTCCGCCGGGTGAGGACGCTGGTGTGGTACACCCCGGTCTAGACGTCGCAGCATTGAAACGGCGAGAGGATGAAGAAGAGTCACGATTACAATTACAAAGGAGCAATAACTTGGCACGAAATGAAGCAGATAGTGGAACTACCGTCCGAAGAAAAAAACAACTAACAGAACAGGAGCTATATGAAGCTCAGCAACTCATCCGATCAGGTGTGTTGCCAGTGGAACAATATCCTACATACGATGCAGAAGGTGGTATGGGAATGTTGGCTGTCGAAGAAACAGAAGAAGAGACAGAAGTTGATCTTGCTGAAGTAGAACCAGCTTTTCTGAAAGGTCAAACTCGTCGGAGTGGACGTGATTTAAGCCCAGTTCGGATTGTTCGGAATCCTGATGGCTCCTTACAGCGGGCAGCTATGCAGCAATCACAACTTGCCAAGGAACGTCGAGAGTTACGCCAGGCACAAGCTCAACAGTTGATTGATTCTATCCCAAAAGACTTGAATCGTCCTTGGGAGGATCCTCTTCCAGAAGCTGGAGAACGGCATTTTGCGCAGGAATTGCGAAGTATCAACATGAGTTCATTCGATGGAGCGCCCGAATGGAAACAAAAGGCTGAGAACAAAACTCTTTCATACGGTATCATATCAAGCAAAAGTATCAAGGAGCAAAGAGAAGGTTTACCTATTTATAGATTGAAAAATGAACTCATGGGGGCCATTGCAAATAACCAGGTATTGGTCGTTATTGGTGAGACCGGGTCCGGTAAAACAACACAAATGACACAGTATATGGTCGAGCTGGGGCTGACTAAGAATGGAATTATTGGTTGTACGCAACCTCGTCGTGTAGCTGCAGTTTCCGTCGCAAAGCGCGTTGCTGAAGAGTATGGATGTGCACTGGGAGAGCAGGTTGGTTACAATATCCGTTTCGAAGATGTTACATCGAAAGAAACCATTATCAAGTATATGACAGATGGTATGCTTATGCGAGAATACTTGGCTGATAACGATCTGCGTCGTTATTCTGCTCTTATGCTTGACGAAGCTCACGAACGTACAATCCACACGGATGTTCTCTTTGGTTTGCTCAAAGATCTGTGTCGCCGACGACCGGATCTAAAAATTATTGTGACAAGTGCGACCTTGGATGCTGAAAAATTTTCAACCTATTTCTTTGAAAGTCCTATATTTACAATTCCGGGCAGAACATTCCCAGTAGAAATTTTGTACACAAAGGAACCGGAAAGCGACTACCTTGATGCTGCCCTAATTACAGTAATGCAGATACACTTGTCGGAACCAGCTGGTGATATTCTTGTATTTCTTACCGGTCAAGAAGAAATCGATACCTGTTGCGAAACACTATATACGCGTATGCAGGCATTAGGGGACTTGGCACCTGAACTTATTGTGCTACCAGTTTATTCTGCCTTGCCATCCGAAATGCAGTCTCGTATTTTCGAGCCAGCACCACCCGGTGCTCGTAAATGTGTCGTGGCTACTAATATTGCGGAAGCCTCTTTGACCATTGATGGCATTTATTATGTTGTCGACCCAGGATTTTGTAAACAAAAGGCTTTCAACGCCAAGCTTGGTATGGACTCGCTCATTGTTACCCCCATTTCTCAGGCTTCAGCTAGGCAACGAGCTGGACGTGCCGGTCGAACTGGCCCTGGCAAGTGTTACAGATTGTATACCGAAGTTGCTTACAAGACAGAAATGGTAGCAACCAATATTCCTGAAATTCAAAGAACGAATCTTGGTAATGTTGTACTTCAACTGAAAGCTATGGGAATCAATGACTTGTTGGGTTTTGATTTCATGGATCCACCTCCAGTTGCAACATTAGTTGGTGCCATGGAGTCTCTTCATGCACTGGGAGCATTAGACGATGAGGGACTTTTGACTAGATTGGGTAGAAAAATGGCCGAGTTTCCACTGGAGCCAAACTTATCGAAAATGCTGATATTGTCTGTGGACCTCGGTTGTTCGGAAGAGATTTTGACGATAACAGCATTATTGAGTGTTGAAAATCCTTTCTATCGACCGAAGGACAAACAGGCCCAAGCTGACATGAAAAAAGCAAAGTTCCACCAAGCTGAGGGAGATCATCTAACCCTACTGACTGTTTACAAGGCATGGGAGGCAGCAAAATTCAGCAACCCGTGGTGTTTTGAAAACTTCATTCAAGCTCGTAGTATGAGACGCGCCCAAGATGTTCGTAAGCAGCTGGTTACCATCATGGATCGTTACAAACTTGACTTGATCAGTGCGGGGAAAAACTACAAAAAGATTTGTAAAGCAATCACAGCTGGATTTTTTACGCATGCAGCGAAGAAAGATCCTCAGGAGGGATATCGCACCTTGGTTGATCAAAATCCTGTCTACATTCATCCGTCATCAGCGATTTTCAACAAGAATCCAGAATGGGTAATATACCATGAGTTAGTGCTTACAACAAAAGAATACATGAGAAACATCATGGTGATTGATGCAAAATGGCTTATTGAGTTAGCTCCTGCTTTCTATAAATCGGCGGATCCAAACAAGATGACCCGTGCTAAACGAAGGGAAAAGATTGAACCGTTACATGATAGGTTCAATCCGAAGGACTCGTGGCGTTTGTCCAAACGGAAGGGATAATTGTTTTTCGAACACTAATAATGAGAAAGCTAATCGATCGATTTTTTTTAATCTTGCACTGAAGAATCTTACGTGTTCATACATTTTCGCTTGTAACCAGAAAGGGGATAAAAGCCGTTTACACCGCCGAAACGTTGTCCACGATGAAATTTAGGGTAATCGTCCCGAACCGCTTCTCTGGCTCTCTTTTTCTCACTACTACCATACGCCGTAGGTTGTTCCATTCTATTCTTCTCGGGAGTGATGAAACCATCATTGACGAACAACACCTTGGACACGCTGGACAAATTTCTGATTGTACTGGAATATGTCTTGGATTCTACCTGGGAATTCTTTTGTTGTTGTTGCATCAGCTCCCTACTGCTAAGATCGTTCGTCCCACCATGGGAAATTAATGTAGCACTTCGAGCTTCCGTTTCTGCTGTCAACGTACAGAGCTTGCCTTGGAGTTCATCGCCGAAAAGACAGTTCTCATAAGGATGATCCATTGTTTTATGTATATCGTTTATGTATGGATGAATGACACAGGTTTATAAGTGAAGACTTTTGCTATTTCCAATTTGAAAAAAATGTGAGCCGGGGAATGTCAGTATGACAGCACTTACCTACAAAATTAAAATTGTTTTTCAAGTTTTTCTTTGTTTTGCAGTTTTTTACTGTTGCAACATTTTTTAAATATTTACAGATTTTCCCGCTAACAAACAAGGACTCATACCCTATAAAAAGTGTCTTATAAACTACAAACAATATGATGTATAAATGGTTCGTGGCTTTGGTAGAGAGCCGCAGAGGAGACTTGTTCTCTTCATCTCCATTGGCGAGAAAAGAAGCAAAGGAACAAGTTGTTAGTAAGTAGGTCTCTCTCTAGAGACAGTGTGATGTCTAACAATCTCGCTGTCGGACACCATTGACAAGCTCAAAGCATTGCATCACAACCAGCTATTCCTGCAACTGTCTCGAGATAAAACTGCTTTCGTACACGAGATTAAACACACTTGGCAATTTACTTCACGGGGACTTTGAATCATAATGGTTCGACATAAGACACGATGGCTTCTAGTTCGTTTCGATTTTGAACCGGATGTTGTTTTTGGCACCACACAGCGTCCTAGCACTGCGACCAACGAAGCAGTCTTCTACGGCGGGAGAAGAGATACTGAAGCTCGGCGTTCTACAATAGATGCTATTACAAGGAAAGATGTGTACAGATGTGTGCAAGATAGTATTTTATTAAATTTCGGGCTTTCTGCTACTGGTGCAGCTCAAGACACTCAGGGTAAGATGAAATGGTAATGATTATCGGAAAGGAAACAATCTACATTTTTCATGCAAGATGATGTATCTAAAGGTTTTTTTGTTCTTCTTCTCTCTCTCGGATTTGATAATTGTGTTTTTGAAATCTTTCGACACGCACGCAAATACAAAAGTTCGATTATATGACACAAAAACCAGACTTGCAATGATACGAGTTCCTCGTGAATTTTGTAACCTTATCCGTTCTGCTATTACTTTGATTACTACGATTGAAAAAAATCCTGTCATAGCTAGATGTATTTCAGTGAATGGATGTGCACGAACGGCAAAGATGGTAGCCATGAAAGAAGTAAAAAATTCAGTTCGAAATAGTTTGCATCATCGACTTGAAGAAAATGATAATAATGAAACCTTACTGCAAGAAGGTGACGATATACAAAAGTTGATTCGAAAGGAATGCGCGGCATTGGATGAATTATTAAATGAAATACGAGCTATGGATTGATTGATTGATGCGCAGACATTGAAGGAGTCGAAAAATATATATTTTATTGATTACGGGAAGTGATGGGTTGCGGAATGATTTGACTATTGATTGGTTTCAAATGGGAAAAATATAGAAAACTCAAGATTTTGGTGATAAGGGCGGTAGTATTTCGGATTTGATAGGCTGCAGACAAACGGATTGTACTTGATTGGAGATCGAGTTTCTTTCATGAGCGGCTCATTGTGCTATCAACGTTTTATCTTTATATGATCATTTTTTGGTATTCAATGCGAGGGAAGCCAGACTCGAAAGGTTTGATTATAGATTGTTCTCCGATTATGCTCGATAGGAGATATGCACCCTTTGTGTATCTGCAGTCAAAGTACCCTCCACCAAACTGACAACATTTCACACATAAAAGGAGTCAAAATCGTATCTGCCATGCATTCCCGGACCTTTGTATATATGCAGTCAAAGTACCCTCCACCAAATTGGCAACATTTCATACATAAAAGAGTCAAAATAGTATCTGCCATGAATTCCCGGACCTGATTGATTTATCTGATATCAATTTGTTTCACTTGTAGGGTTGATGGGAAATAGGTATCCTTTGAAACCCTGCAGTCCCAAACAGTACCGCCTCGGTTAAAGTTTGGATATAGGAGACACAGTTGTCATACTTATCTCGTTTGCAATTGAAATACTCTTGCACCAAATGATTCAAACATTGAAAATCGACGATATCTGAAGAGTTACGAGTACAACGCAAAAGCCATATTTGCCACGTAAGAACTTGAAAATAGCGACTAGGGGAAATGTAATCTACAGTCAATGCATCATGTAATCGATGGTGCTAAGTAAAAAGTAGTTATGTAAAGTGTAGCTAGCTATGTATAAAGATCATGCAGATATACAGTGTGTAGAGTGAATTTTTTGATGAGACTTTTCGAACAATATCCCAGACTGTCGGAACCTTGACGTTCAGCTACATGTAGGTGCCCCCTTCAGTTGGCAAAGGGACTTGTTCATGTCTATGTATGTACAGTATTCAAATCAAAATCAAACGCATGTTGAACCAATGGTGACCATCACAAGCCGTTTTATCCATGCATGCATGCATGCATGTATGGAACACGCACCGGCTTGGTATCCAACTTTTTCGTGGGTCTCCGTTTGGTTTGCGATTACCAAATAATGACCATGAGGATGTCTTTCGTCGTTCTTCGAACCTGCTGGAGTTTCCACTTGAACCTATCAAGCTTGTATCTAAGTTTGGTCGGCATTTTTCTTGTGATTGAATGTTCAGGCTATTCCTATATCGATTACTGCAAGAGCTGAAAAGGGTTTGGTGATGAAAATGGCTGGATGGTTGCTTGTGCCGCGTTTCAATCTTTACTTTATAAGTGATTATGATCTACCCAAATTTTTGACCACATAAAGCCATCGCCATTAGTGGTTCCTATGTACTGACACCAACGGCGAGGATGGCAATACCTGGAACAAATCGCGTATGGAGACACCAATATAAGTATCTGGCGCGCTGTAGAACCTATTGTTAGTAGGAGTGAACCAGTTACAACAGTCATTCAGAGGATGGCTGTACCAGGTACCAGGTACATGATCTGCCTGCGTTTCTGTTCTTTGTTATATACATATTATATAAATACACCTGGTACGGTTAGTAACTTGTAGGACCTACCTGGAAGATATGACGTGAGGTACCAGGTACACAGTCGCTCTACGTAGAAGTAGTTACCAGGTACTAGCACAACATCATAAAATCTTGCACTGTAATCTCCTGTATATTTTCAAACCTGCCACTTTTTAGCGATAATGATACCAGAGGTACATGCATGTACATGGTAATACCGGTACACATAAAAACGAAGAGGGACCCAATTGCTGATTGCTGATAATAAATACGTACGAACTACCATACGTACGTGGTACAGTACAACATAATCGCTTTCAAAAGATAGGCGGATACTGATTTAAATCTTGGATTCCACGTATTAATACCTGTAAGGTAAGGAACAATAGGTCTTCGATCTTTGTGATTGAATATTTGTAAATTAGAATCAATTTTGATAATCGTGCATCTCCCTGCATGTTCTATTTCTAGTTTTAGGTAACTTTCGTGGACAGGAGGATGTCTTTACTGTCTTGAAGTAGCATCTTATTATTATGCCCTCCGTTGCTTCTTGATTTGGTACATAATATTAACATCATTTCATGCACAAACATGTATTGCTAGAACACATCCATACTTTGCATAGATTCTCTTTCTTGTTTTAGGTAAAAAAATTTACTTTTTTTTTAACAGTATTTAGTATTTTTACATATCTTTCTACAGTATTGAACCGGGTATGTATTCTAAATACTGTATGTATCGCTGGAATAGTTGGATACACCTTGAATAGATTCTCTTTCTTGTTTTTGGGAAAAAATACTTTACGTATTTTTTAAGAGTATTTAGAATCCACAAGTACATTTTGTATGGTTTGGAAAAAGATACCAATGTCAACCTATGGAATCCGTTGTCAAAGGTGAACCTCCTAATCCCTTCCGATTTTTTTACCACTGCATGTTCTATTTCTAGTTTTAGGTAACTTTCGTGGACAGGAGGATGTCTCTACTGTCTTGAAGTAGCATCCTATTATTATGCCCTCCGTTGCTTCTTGATTTGGTACATAACATTAACATCATTTCATGCACAAACATGTATTGCTAGAACACATCGATACTTTGCATAGATTCTCTTTCTTGTTTTAGGTAAAAAAAATTACCTTTTTTTAACAGTATTTAGTAATTTTTACATATCTTTCTACAGTATTGAACCTAGTAGTACTACGCGCACTATATATATATCCGCATATTGAACTTTTAAACATTTTTTGAAAGAATGACTTATTAATTATTATGCTTAAATTTTTAAGAAATCTTCCACAATGATGACTGTAACTACTGATGAGAAATTATTAATAATTATAAAACTAAGAAGGTAAAAGATACACCAAAGGCATCTGTCAAAAAAGCAATCAAATCAAACATGCATACTACTTGTAAAGACTATTAAAAAAAATTAGGACCTACATAGCTTTGTGTCAGCAGGGTTTTTCCTTGATGTGGTACCACGAGTAGGACCTACCGTCTGTCTGATAATAGTTGATGCATCCTTCTTGCTATTCTCACAGAGACTGCTATGGGGACTAAATCAAAAATCCGTTTCGGCAGTGCAGAAGATAATTTAATTGTCTTCTGCTCTGCCAAAACGGATTTTTTATTTTGTTGCCATGGCAATCACCATGAAAATAACAAAGCTGTCATCATCGATTTCTTGTCATCATCAATGGCTTTTCATCTCAAAATTCATAGTCAGTCATGCTGTATACATGACCTTATATTATCCCTCACTGAAAATTTTAGTCCAGAAAAATTACTTGACAAAAATAAATTACATGGAGTATCCCACTGTTTTAACTACTCATGGCTTTTTAACAGTCTTCCCATATTTTTAATATAGGTGCTATTTTCTGCAGGATTATTTTCAGAGTTTCACAAAAGCTGTTACACTTTTCAATGGATTATTTATAACTTTTATTTCAGGCTTAGCCTAGTGGTCTAGCCCTCCGGTTGTGGTCTGGAGGTTTGGGGTTCAAATCTCTACCAAGCCACCTTCCATGTGGAAGGTTCTCCTTGAAGTTGTTGCTATTCTGGAATTTTGGGGAGTGATGCTCCTTGTGTGGTCAGACCTTGGATATTGATCTGGGGAGAAAAATTCTTGCACCCATTTGGCAGGACTTGGATTGCACAAAGATTATCTGACTAGCGCTTGGTAGTTTAATAATGGTTATAGTTTATTTAATTTTTTTTAATAACTTTTTTTTCAATCTAAGTAACTTTGTTTGGATACACATTCACGTTCAAACCTGGAACTGGTGTTGTTACTGGCAGTATGCGTGACCGAACAAGATATATAGATGTCTGGGGTGAAAACAGACTCCTGAAATTGATGCATCAACTATTATCAGACAGACAGTATCTTTCTAATAATGCTACCAGGGACACCTGCAGATTTGTGCCCAATCCATATTTGATGTTGTCATGACAAACCAAATGTAGAAATGTTAAAAAGTAGTTAATTTAGGACAATTGAAACAGACATCTTTATTCATCATGCATACAGTATTCTCAGTGTTTTTGGATTTTGGTGATGCTACTTCTTTTCATAGGCATGCTGTGTTTTCAGCATGCTAGTCATTTTTTAAGTCTACATAATTTCCAACCAAAAATATAATGCTGTAAGCAAAAACCCTGCTTGCTCTCTGCACAAACTTGGCACAAACTCCTTGGCACAAGACTCCGCACAAGACTCCATAACTCCGCACAACCCCCACACAAACTCTGCACAAAATTTTCCACAAACTCCCCATAAACTTTTATTCCTAACTATAACTCTGCAAAAAATCTGCTTGGACTAGCTTCTATGTGATTGTAACATTACTGTCTGCTTGTTGTGAAACTTTTTTTGTCTTGTCAGCATGGGTATTATCACAGTGAATTAACCATGACAAAAAATACTGTTTACATGCTTCAATCGACCAAAACAATTACAAAAACCCACCTAATGCATTGAACCTACCTATCTTGGAACCACCATGTTAATTTGTTAGTTGTTGAGTTTGATTGTTGTGATTTTTGGTGAGTTAGTACCATTGTTGTCATGACAAAAAATAGCCTACATATGTGAAATATTGTCATGATGACATCAAATATGAATTTGGCACAAATCTGCAGTTGTCCCAGGTACTTTTTCTGCAGGTTCTGAAATATACCTATGGTTACGTACCCAGTTATGAATTGCCTTCAATGAGAACCATCCATACTAAACATAAATTGCTATCAACACCATGTCCTGCATGCTCTGCAAAGGACAGTTTTAATTAGATTTGGTTGTAGTAGTACGGTAGGACCTAATGGTATGTAGTCCTAGTTCTGGATGTTCGTTGGAGTTTGGTACCTCAAGCCTTAATCTGAGATATCATAACAGCTCATCCCTTCATGTGTATCAAGTCAAGATACCTGCTGATTCAATATTGATACTAATCAGTATTTATTTTTATCTACCAACCATTGGCTTAGATTCTACTCTACAAAGAGGACTCACTTCTCTATATACCACCTACTTTGTAAGTTTGAGATTGATCCAATAGTCAACCAGGTGGTCCAATGTTCAATATTGTAATAAGAAAGTAGTGGAGTATGACCTCATTCTTCATCAACATTTGAAGGATCCTTTTCTATTCTTTTGTCTTTTTTCTATGATGTTTGACTTTGAAGAAAACACTTGTAGATTTGCTCTCCTCAGTATTTTTGATGCAAGCAATGTCCGCTGCCTCCAATGTATGACAAGATCTGTCAAGAGCAGAGGAATAATGCAAACCCCCCCTACCCCTTTTCCATGTTTCCTTCTCTTGAAATAATTATTAGAAAATCTGTTCTGCACATGTAAGTTTGTGCAATTGCACTATGCTGACAACAATATTGAAAAGTAAACTTGTTAGGAGTGAATAATTTCTGAGTTATTTTAACTAGTTCTAAAAAGCGCTTGCCAATCCACCAGTCCAACTCTGACACCCAATTCTGCATCAAATCCTACGGGCAACCTACTTAGAGTTCATGTCCCACGGGGTTTGGTTCTTCTATATAAATGAAACTCCTTGAGGCCACCAATAGTCACCTGTTGGATCACCTGTTTGGTGTCACAACTGGAGTTGTACTGCCACAGAGTGACAGTGTGCATCACTGCACCTGATGTCACCGCATCATGAATAAAAAAAGTGTGCCCATCCAAAATCCAACATGCCATATAAGAAACATGCATGTAGACTGTTATAAACTTTGAATTTTGGTAAATTATATGCAATATTGAAAATATGTCAAAACAAAAATGGTGCATATGGAGTTTTGAATCATAATTGAACTGAAATGAATGCCTATAGAAGAAGTTTGGGTAGTCTAGTAGTTTTGTCCAGAACAATATGGTGAAACAGTTTGGGGGTTGATGCCAACCCTTACTGCGTGACAAAAATAAAACCGAGCACAGACACCTTTTTTATTGATTGTAAAAACACATGACAATAAATCAACTCTCCCTCTGTTTT
>WKLE02000406.1:0-12019 GCA_014885115.2 Asterionellopsis glacialis
ATGAAAGCCAATCCACGCAAAACCCCCATGTAAAGATCCAGTATTGCCTCGCAAAAACGAACTCCGCAACCAGCAGACGCATTTTTGTAAATCGAAGCAACAATGGACAACACTGGAACTGGCATCAAGGAACTCATGGCCGCGGAAACGCGTGCCTCTCAGATTGTTGCCGAAGCACGTATTGGTAAGTTCATGTAACTCTTATCGTTGGAATGTTGAGGTATCAGACGTTTCAGTTTGATTTGTCATTGTCGATGCTATCTTGATTGTTGGCAACACGTTCAACCCTACGTGGTTGAGTACTGTACTCGCTAATTTGTCGCGAAAAATGGAGCTTTCTGAAATCTAACTCTTTCATCTGTTTTCCAATCACAGCTCGTGGTGACCGCATGAAGCAAGCGAAGGCAGAAGCTAAGACACTCATTGATGCGTACCGGGCCGAAAAGCAGGAGGAATTCAATAACATGGTTTTGTCAGCAGGAGGAAACGAGGGATCTTTCTCTACCAAGCTTCAGGCCGAGACCAATGGTGAAATCCAAGCTATGAACACAGATTTCCAAAAGAACGCACAAAAGGCAATCGATGTACTTCTTAGCAAATGTTGCGAAGTTTCTCTTGAGGTTCCTACCGCACGTATTCGTGCCACGCAGAAGGCTGCTGGTGTGACTACCACCTTCTTGTAAAATATCTATCGTAGTTCCTTCGCGACGTCTAGAAATTCCCAGTAAAGTGATAGGATTACGCAGTGGAGTCTGTTCAAATTCAGAAATAAAATGCCGTCGTGAATGGATCTATAGAAGCTATTTTGATAGCTCTGACTTTTTAATGGCGATGAGAATTAGAAACTTCCTTTTTGAATGACACACTCCCTTGTTTTTGTCAGTCTGCTCTTTATTTGGATTTCTGCTTTCTGCACTCTCGTACAGCTGGACCGAGGCAATGGTTATGATGGATTCAATTTCTATCAGTTTCAATATTTTCGCATTTTGAGTTTAGAAATTCTGGGGTTTGATTCACTCACGAGAACTGTTACTGGCACTTGGTTCACGCGATGGTGCGAGATATCAAGTTATCGTGGATAAAAGCTTAAGAAATCATACAGCATTCACGTTCACACACAGATTTTCCCTCGTTTCTTCACAAATGTTTTTGTGGAAAAAGTTGGATAATTTGGACATCGCTATTAAAACGCAATAATTGATTTGATGTGTGTGTTTTTATATTCTACTATCGAAGTTTAGCGGCTATAAGAACGTTTTCATATTCCTTCACTCATGAGTACAGCGTTGATGGGAGCGGCTATAGGAATCATACCGCCTTCACTAACTGGCAGATTTCTCCTCTCTTTCAGTTCTAATTCTTCCTCCTCTCGCTGGCGCTCCTCAGCAAGTCTCTTCTGAAGGGCTGCTTCTTCCCTTTCCTTCTCAGCGCAGGTATCGTAATGTTGACGCTCCCGTACACGACGCTTTAGTACCATATCAGGGGAAAACGGCTGTGTTAATCTAGGCCTTGTCGGTGTTCTCGGTTTGACAGCTTTGTAAGTAGACTTCGGCAAGGGTTTTGCTTTGAAGCGAGCCGCATCCTCCGCTATTTCCCTCTCTTGTTCTAACTTGGCACTCATTTCCTGTTGAAAATGGATATGCCTTGCTTCACCCTGAAGGCGGAATGGTTTTGGTTCTGTAAGTGCTCGAGGTGATGCCTGGATGTGAGATACTGGAAAGTTGAGATTGATTTCACGAGCATGGAATTCGCGTTTTCGCTTTTCTTCTTCTTCTTTCTGCTTCAGCTCTATTTCCATTTGGTGAATATAAGACTCGTGGCGTTGCTCAGAGACCAGGTTGAATGGTTTAGGATGGGTTGGTCCTTTGACAGGTGACGGTGAATTGCCTACAACCTTAGCCAAGTCATCCATATGCTTCTCTTTTTGCCTGCGTAAAGCATTTTGTTTCTTTTCCAATGCCAAGGCTTCTGCATTTTTTCTCGACGCCTCCGCAGCAGCATGTCGTCTATCAGGACGAGAGGACGTAAGTAGTCTTGGTGGGCGGATTGATTTTCCAGCTGGAGTCACTAAGGAGTCACCGGCAGGTTGACTTGATTTTCGTCTAGGAGCGTAGGCAACGTAAGTCGACTTTGGCGCTGGTTTGGCATGGAATGGCTTTATTATTTCTTTGGTCTGCGGCAAAGAATAAAATGTAACACTTTAGCAAAAGAATCCATAAAAGAATAAGAATCGAACACACGATTGACTTACCGAGCTCTCAGCGTCCTTTGTCATACTACTATTCGTAGGTGCAGAAGGTGTCAACCGAAAAGGCTTTGGCTTTGTTAAGTGCTTTTCGGGAACCTTTTGTTTGGCGCCATGCACGTTGCTCTGAGACACCACATTCGCCTTCAGTGGTCTGGCCTTGAAAGGGTGCTTCTTGATATATTCCATCTCCTCAGCTTCCTGCTCAGCACTACTCTTAGGCAATGGCCTCTTATGGATTTCAGAGGTAGACAATCGAGGAGCCTTCGGTATGGTCAACTTGCTATCCTTCTTGACATTGCTGAGAGCTTTGGTGCTATCACGAAGGCTTTTTGTCATGAACGTGTTCATACTCTCTGCCAGTGAAGGTTTGGGTGAACTTATTGTTTCTTGAGATTTCCCATTAGGTTTCGTTTCACAAAAGTGAAATGCTTTTGGTATTGTAAGCCCTGAAGGCGATTTTGGAATAGTTGATGCCAACGTCGAAGCCATTCTTTTGTCGTCTTGTCGTAGACCATGCGCTTCAAACGACTTGAGGCGTTCAGCAAGCGACGGTTCGTTCTGTATTTCTCTCACCTTTTCTTCCCCCTGGAAGTGGAATGGGACAGGTAGAGTGAGACGAGTTTCAGATGGTCGTGTGGGCGCCTTTGTTTGTTTCTCTTCATCTCGAACAGATGGGGCAACTTTTGCACCATACTTTTCAAGCGTTTTCAGTCGAGGGGCTTTTGGAATAGTTAAACGTGGCCTACCAGTGCTACTAACACTTCGGGGTTTCCCCAGGGATCGCGACGAACCATGAGTTGGTAATCCTGCTGCACGGGATATAGGATTTTCATTGAAGGAACCACCCTGAGAACCAGATGTCGAATAAACTCTCTTTCCATGCATGGAACTGGTTGCCAGAGGAGGAGAAAAAGGAAGAGTACGCTTTGAACTCGTGAGCTCCCGAGCCGGGTGAAGCGGTTTCTTGCTAGGTCTAGAATTATTCTCCTTCTCGGACACTGGCCTATTCGCTTTTAACTCACGTTGTCGAATACGCTCCTTCGCCCGGGCACGAGCTTCTTCCGCAGCTTTGTCCCTTCCCTGTGATTTTTTCTCAGGGATTGACGGTTGCGAGGTCTGCTGTTGATTTTTTTGGTGCCGCCGGATGCGTTCAGTAGCCCGGGCCCTAGACTCTGCCAACGTGTCTGCTTTGTGAGCATCAGATTCCCTGGCCAAACTTGCGGATGTTGGAGACAGCAGACTGCTCGAAGGTTTTCGAAGAGACGACGGGCTTTGTGGTACTGTCAGCTTCGTGGGACGTTTACCAGAAGCCACCCAGTTCTTACTTGCGGAAGTCGGAGACAGAAGAGTACTGGGCATTGAAGATGACAGAGACGAAGAAGGTGTCTTCGACTTTGAAGCAGGCCTTTTCTTTTCCGGATTGATAGGCATCGTCCCCGCCATTTTTTTCTTGACCACGCGGCTCGTAGGTTTTGAAGACGCTTGCAAAATAGCCGGTTTCTTTCCATGCACTGCAACGCTTCTATTGTTTTTCATCAAATCACTGTTGGTCTCCGCTTTGCAAGCTGCGTACACTGTAGAATTCTTGGATGAACTGGGACGAGCTGTGATTTTTGTAGTTCTACGAATGGCGACCTTAGAAGAAATCGCTTTTTTTTGTAATTTAGGAGATGTTCGCATTGTAAGGTTTTGATTTGGCAAAAAAGCATCGTCATCAGCACTTTCAAACGTTGACAGTGAAGGTGGTAAAAAGGAGGAATCGTTGTAACTGGCGTTCTCCGAATACGCAGCCTCTGTGGCTCTTGCTTCTGCCTCAGCTTTTGCCTTTTCCGCGGCCCTTGCTTCTGCCTCAGCTTTTGCCTTTTCCGCGGCCCTTGCTTCTGCCTCAGCTTTTGCCTTTTCCGCGGCCTTTGCTTCTACCTCAGCTTTTGCCTTTTCCGCGGCCTTTGCTTCTGCCTCAGCTTTTGCCTTTTCCGCGGCCCTTGCTTCTGCCTCAGCTTTTGCCTTTTTCGAGGCCCTTGCTACTGCCTCAGCTTTTGCCTTTTCCGCGGCCTTTGCTTCTGCCTCAGCTTTTGCTTTTTCTGCGGCCCTCGCTTCGGCGTCTGCTTTCGCCTCCCCAGCAGCTTTTACATCCTCGGTTATCCTGCGCTCCTGACCTTTCAATGCGGACTTCCCTCCCAGAAGTGGGCCAAATAAGCTCTTCCCCCATGGCGACCTCTTATTACTGGCCTCTTCTTCAGCCTTTACACGGCCTGATTTTGCCTTGAGAGTTTTGGCTTGCGCTTCAAGTCCTGAACGAGTCTGATCCGCAAGTAGAGACTCTTTGGCTAGCTTTGCCTCTTTTTGAGCCTTAAATTGAGCTACCTCAGCTAGTCTAGATTCTTCTGCTTTTCTTACTTCCAGCTCCATCTTACGACGATTGTCTTCTTCATTCTTCAGTCTAGCTTCTTCAGCCAATCGAGCTTCTTCTGCAAGTCTAGCCTCTTCTTCAGCCTTTAGTCTAGCCTCTTCAGCCAGCCGAGCTTCTTCTGCAAGTCTAGCCTCTTCTTCAGCCTTTAGTCTAGCTTCTTCAGCCAATCGAGCTTCTTCTGCAAGTCGAGCCTCTTCAGCCAATCGAGCTTCTTCTGCAAGTCGGGCCTCTTTAGCCAATCGAGCTGCCTCGACAAGTCTAGCCTCTTCGGCCAATCGAGCTTCCTTGGCAAGCCTAGCCTCTTCTTCAGCCTTTAGTCTAGCTTCTTCTGCAAGTCGGGCTTCTTCAGCCAATCGAGCTTCTTCTACAAGTCTAGCCTCTTCTTCGGCCTTTAGTCTAGCCTTTTCAGCCAATCGAGCTTCTTCTGCAAGTCTAGCCTCTTCTTCAGCCTTTAGTCTAGCTTCTTCTGCAAGTCGGGCCTCTTTAGCTAATCGAACTTCTTCTACAAGTCTAGCCTCTTCAGCTAATCGAGCTTCTTCTGCAAGTCTAGCCTCTTCAGCCAATCGAGCTTCCTCGACAAGCCTAGCCTCCTCTTCAGCCTTCAGTCTAGCCTCTTCAGCCAATCGAGCTTCCTCGGCAAGCCTAGCCTCTTCTTCAGCCTTTAGTCTAGCTTCTTCTGCAAGTCTAGCCTCTTCAGCCAATCGAGCTTCTTCTGCAAGTCTAGCCTCTTCTTCAGCCTTCCGTCTAGCCTCTTCAGCCAATCGAGCTTCCTCGGCAAGTCTAGCCTCTTCTTCAGCCTTTAGTCTAGCTTCTTCTGCAAGTCTAGCCTCTTCAGCTAATCGAGCTTCTTCTGCAAGCCTAGCCTCTTCTTCAGCCTTCAGTCTAGCCTCTTCTGCCAGTCGAGCTTCCTCGGCAAGTCTAGCCTCTTCTTCAGCCTTTAGCCTAGCTTCTTCTGCAAGTCTAGCCTCTTCAGCCAGTCTAGCCTCTTCTTCAGCCTTTAGTCTAGTCTCTTTAGCTAATCGAGCTTCTTCTGCAAGTCTAGCCTCTTCCTCAGCCTTTAGTCTAGCTTGTTCTGCAAATCGGGCCTCTTCAGCCTTTAGTCTAGCCTCTTCTTCAGCCTTTAGTCTAGCCTTTTCAGCCAATCGAGCTTCTTCTGCAAGTCTAGCCTCTTCTGCAAGCTGCGCCTCTTCAGCCAATCTTGCTTGTTGTTGTTGAGCATCGATAAGAGCCTTAGCAGCTTCCTCCTCAGCAAGCTTCGCTTTTTCTTCAGCTTCTCTTGCTTCAAGGGTTAGTTTGAGTTCATCTGCTGTCATTCTAGCTTCTTCCTCAAGTTGTGCAGCCTCTGCGGCTTTCTTTTGTTCTTCTTCCAGTTGTTTTCTTGCTTCCTCTCTTGCTCTAGCCTTAACAGCTTCACTTGCTTTCCGAAGCGCCTCCTGATCATAATCATCCGTATCTTCTCCATGTGTATCTGAATTTGTCGTGTTCAACAAACCGCTTTCAA
Organism: Asterionellopsis glacialis; assembly: GCA_014885115.2. NCBI lineage: Eukaryota > Bacillariophyta > Plagiogrammaphyceae > Rhaphoneidales > Asterionellopsidaceae > Asterionellopsis > Asterionellopsis glacialis. The sequence continues at coordinate 6,160 of WKLE02000406.1, forward strand.
CGGTAGGTGTAGCAATGGTGTCTAATTCCTCTGGCATATCGTCATCGTCATCGTCGTCATCGTTATCATAATCATCATGATCTGGATCCAAATCTACAACATCACCAACAAAACCCCATTTTTCATCGGCACTAGTAGCTTGTTTAATTTCAACATCCATTTGTTCAGCTTCCATGTCCCTAACAAAATCATTTCGTTGTTGCAGTGGTATTCCACCTTTGTCGTCGTCGTTGTCTTCACTTGGTCGTAGTTGTTGTTGGACTGGAGTTGGAGAGGCAAATAATTCTCGTTTCGCTTGTGAAGCTGTCGTAATATGTGTTGCTGGATTTATAAGGGTAGGTGATACCAACGGTGACATGGACACCTCGCTCTGTGGTGAAAGAAAGGTTGCATTTGAAGTATGACTGTGATCAGTTTCTTCTTGTTCCTGATGCTGTTGTTCAAATTTTCCCATTAAATCATTTTTCAAAAGACGATCATTGTCATCTTCTGTTAAAGTTGGAGTTCCTAAAATAACATCATCATAATCATTGTCAAATCTTTTTTCGGGTGTCTTTACAACTTGTGCATCAAAGGATGCCTTGGTTTCATCCAATGCAGCATTTGCTTGATTGACAAATGCACGAAGTGATTCAGGTATGAATGAATCACTCATATCATTACTAGTGGCACTTTCCCCAGCAGGACTACTAGCAATATTATTATTACTATTATCATTGGATAACGAAGAATCGTCCATGCTATTGTAGTTGTTGACAGATCTAGTATTTTCTCCACCTGTTTGTATGGACGTCATTTCGGCGGATGCAGCGGTAGATTCTTCCATTGGTTGTTGTTGATCTCCTGGTTTCCGTTTCGTGGGTGTCAAAAACTGATCTGCCTGTTTCAGTAAACCTGACAATTTGTCCATGGTTGGACTAGTTTACCAATCCTCAACAAAATCTTAAAGAAGTAGTTCAGTGTTCGGTATTCACTGCACCTATAACTGGTGTCAACTCTCAACAAAGAATTTTTGCCGTTGGTGGCTTCATTCAGGGGTTCGGGGGTTCGATTTCTTCACTTTTCTTGTTTTGAGCCTTGTTGAGTTTGAGTGCAGGTAAAATTACAGTCAGGACTCGCGACTTTGCCGGTTGGAGTGGGCTGTACCGGTACTAACCCTTGGTCCTTACCAGGTACCTGGTACGTAATTCCACTGCCTTGTGGATACTGTAATGTGGAACTAGAAAATGCGCGGAGCCGTTATTTCCCCCACCCCACTACAAAACACAGGGTCTTGTGTTGCGGGGCGGCAACTTTTTACGACTGACGCCGTTTGGATCCGTTGCTTTGCACACATCCATAAGTATTGATCCTGTACAATTCTACGTACAGTGGACTAAATTTCTGATACCTTTTCTAGTTTACCAGTGACACGGTAACAATTCATGTCTGTGTTTGGCACTACACATCCTAAGCGACTCAATGATCAGTCCCACAAAAAAAGTGTCTTCTGTCTGTCTGTGGGTTCATCAAAAAACAAAAATCGGGCCGACAGGGAAAAAATGGCCGGACCGAAATGAATCTTGACTCTGTATGAAATTATTTTTTGTAGGTCAAACCTTCAAACAACACACAATTCTTTTAAACAATGGTAATCGCCACGGCAACGACAACTACCGAGAGCCATCAAAATGTTTCTTGTCCACTTCACATTTTAAATTATCTTGAAACTATCGTAGGAAGTGAAGCATTGAATGATTTGAAGGTGAAAGAAATCAAATCGGCACAGCAGCAAGTTTTTGTCATTGCTCTCTCCAATTCTGTTCTCCTTTCGTCTCCATCAAGCCGTCGTAATGACATACCTGATTTCAAAAGCACTGTTGCTGTTCAAGACAACGATGATGTCACTAGAAAAAAACAATGCATGTGGCATGAAGCTTTGAAATTGGGCCGGGCACGATTAGTTATTCGAATATGGAAAGGTTCAGCTAGATGGTGGAATCTACATCAAAATGAACAATTTCTCCATCCTCATTCTGACCATCCCCATGGAGATAGTCGTAGTAGCAGCAATGACAATGGAGTAGTACGGCTTGCAAGAGCTGAAGTAGCTGGGTATCGAATAGCCAAACAAGCACTTGATAATACAAAAGTCCCAAACGAGGTACAAATACCTCAAGTACTTTATTTTTCTCTGGATGACAATGATAATAAAAACTACAAGGACAAGGACAACAGTCAAAATTCTTCAGTTGTACTAGATAATGATGCTGTTGGCAGTTGTACTTGTCATCCATGGGCAATATTTTCCTATGTAGGTCCAGAAAGTCATTTTTTTGTTTCTGATTACAATGACGCTTTAGTTGCAAAAGATAAAGAAGAAAATAAAAATCATCGTGACTTTGCAAAAACTAACAATCATGACATTTTATCCACACTCCATAATACAACAAAAACAACAACACGCCGTTTACCAACAAATGAATGGATAGAAGGAATGATTCAAGTCCGCCATGAATTTGGTTTTGATGAACCACATCCAAGATGGGGTCGAGTACCTGTAGACCAATGTCTTGATTATACGATACATTTATTGAAAAAAGTTATTTTACCAATGCATTATTATTTCTTCTCCTCGGCCTCCTTGAAAACAACAGCTCAAGATTGGAAGTATTTGGGAGTCGATAATGGGGTACCAAACAAGAACGGTGTTCATACGACGTGTAATACCAGAAGTAGCAATGATGATGATGATGATGGTGTGAGATCACGACAATATGGAGATATGCTACTCTTGCATAAAAATGCATACGATACAATGCAAAAGGCTTTGATGCAACAACAAAACAAAGTGCCAATAGACGAAGGCAAATTAGAATGTATGGTGAAACTACTCCAAATGTGTATCGATACATTGACTCAGGAAGCCAAGGGTGTCGGTCTTGTGAAGAATGGTGTTGATCAGGTGGAAAATTTCACTAGTATACCTCCAGTTTTGTGCCATATGGATTGTCAACCACAAAACTTAATATGCTTTCACTATTGTAATAATGAATATGGTGGTAAAGAAAAAGAATCCTTCTCCTCAAACGAAGAAGACCAACTTCCTCAAATATCGTCTATTTTAGATTGGGAAGAAGCCGCCTTTGCTGATCCACGATTTGAACTACTTCTTCTTTGTCGTAAGGTTTGTGCCAACAAAGAACAAGCTCAGACTGTATGGAAATTTTATAACGAACAAATCCAAAGTAATTTTCCAAACTTCCCTACGTTGGGACCCATTGAACCATGGCTGAAATTAGAAACTGTTCACAGTATCACAACGTTACTGCTACAAAGTATGGATCTACTCGGAGGTGGAAGGAATCCATGGGAATCAAAACCGGATCTATATGACAAACTTGAACGAGAATTTCAAAGATTGGTTGCTTTAGGATGGGAGTTTTGCAGTGTTGTGAATTCAACCGGCATATAAATTAAACCAAGCAAATAATACAATATAAAATGACTTCAAATACTATCGTAGACCTCCTTCTTGGTTCAAATAAACTTTAAACTAGCCCTTTCACCACAACTATGTTTTTTTTAAAAAAGATTTATATGCCCGTCTTTGCAAATAACGATGGATGCTCTTTTTTTGCTTCTTTGAGAGCAGTCAACATAATGTCAGCAATGAATCTTGCTGAAGGACGTTTGTCTGGGTCCGTTTCGAAACACAAACGCATAGCTTTCTTGAAAGCTACATGTATCGGATTTTTGCTCTTTAAGTAAAAGTCATATAGACCTGGTGGGATACCCTCCGTCACCTCTTCCCGTATTTTTTTTTTTCTTGCGCTACCTTTCATTTTCCCTCTTGGAGAGTGAGTTGTTAAAACATGATATAACAGGTTCCCCAGTGCATACACATCAACCTTTTCGTTGACGTACAGAACTTCATCCTCCTTTGGTAATTGAACTTCTTCTGGTGAACGCCACCATGGATCATGGAAACGACTGGGGAATCCACAAGTTTGATTCGTTTTTGGATTCCAGGTTAAAAATTCAGCTACGTTGAAATCATTCAATTTAGGTTTCCCACCCTTTACGATAGCAACGTTGCGAGGATTTAAATCATAATGCGCCATGCTAGGCGTGGAATTCAGACCATCTACTTCATGGACGTGAGCTACACCAATTGCTAAACTCGCTGCAACTTGTAACTTTAAAACATCTACTTGAGCCATAGTATCCTTCCCACGCAATTGCTTATCAAACTGTTCAAGATTGGTAATATCCTTGGTACCAAAATCAGCCAGTTCATTGATAGCACTTTGACCACAGTACCCGTATATATCCATTACAAAGGGCGAAGCAGTCAATCGCTCCATAGCAACAGCATCTCGACGATGTAGTTCATAATACTCTGTATAAAATTCTCGTTCGAAACTGTAAAATTTAATTTTGTGCATTTGGATAACCAAAATGGTATAATGGTATAAAAACAAAATTTAAGGAACAAAAATTCAAGAATAAGATAAAAGTTGTATTCATGTGATATCATTTGAAAGTGATGTTTATGGCTTACCGCAAAGTTTTGATAACTGCACTATCTCCTGTAGCACCGTCATCTAATCTCCATGTGTGTCGAAACCAACCACTTCCAAGAATTGTTAGCAAGTCTTCAAATGAAACATCTTTCCTGTGACGATGCTTTCCAACATGTTGTCCCGCAGATCTTAAGTCAAGTTGATGGATATCATTGCAGTTTGGAAAACTCTTGGTTTGCCATTCACTCATTGGAACACATTTACCTTCTTCATCGTCGTCTTTGCTATTTTCATATCTTTCATAATAATTATCCTGTGGGACAGCCTCTTCACCGGGTGGTGCATGTAACATTAAATCATCTTCAAGTGGTTTATAATTTGGTGTAAACGAGGCGCCATTATCTTGATAAAAAATAACTCGAGGATAATGCTCAGATGATGATTTGACCATGGGTTGTTTTTCTGATTTTCCTTGATAATCTATATTTTGTTTTGTTCGAAATGATGATGATTTTCTTCTTTTTTCGTCGGTTTGGTTTACTGACATAACCGAATCATGAGTTATTCTTGTATCTTCATACATTATGGTTGTTCCTGTCGTTGTCGTCTCATTATTTGATGTATTTCCATTTATTACTAAAACCGTAAATGATACACTTCCCCATAATGATACCAATATTAGCACTGCCAAGAATTTTCCAAAATGCTGCCGTGCGCCTATCCACTTTTTAGAAGATAAAAATTTATTTTTCTTCTTCTTTATTGGTGACAATGGTAGTGGTGATGAAGGACATAACGATAGACTTGTAATGTTGTCATATTCTTGAATATTTGATGTTGATACAGATAATGATACCATCTTTTTTCGTTTACTATCTACAGATGAAGAGTCATTATCCGTAAAATGATCATTTCTTACTAATTTATGCGGTGTCATACGATGCTGTAGACCATTGTTGTTATTATTATTACTAGAAGAGTATGTGTTTATTGGTGATAATGGTGTTACTACTTGTGGTGAACCGTCTTGCCAATTCTGATTATTGTTACCATTTCTACCACGCAAATTCTTTGGTGGGGTTTTCATTTCACTATGATCTCCAGAGGACGATAAAGGCTTTCTTCTTTGTTGTTGCTGTCTATCATTGAGTGACATACCTTGTTGCGAATAAAGGTAAGGTTTTTCTCGAGAGGGCAAAGAATCGATTGATTCTTCCCCTAAATTTTGGCAACTTTCTTTAACCAAGAACCTCTAGTAGCAGAGGGATATAGGAATGTACAAAAGGACTCTTAAGAGGATTGAAACTCCAATGCACTCCCGCTTTATTGATGTGGGGTTCCCTTTTTGGGTTTCA
>WKLE02000407.1:0-13725 GCA_014885115.2 Asterionellopsis glacialis
CAACAAACATATTCTTTTACATAATAACTATTCTACAGTCTTTTAAATAAGGTTTACTTCTTTACCGAAATCCTGCTGCCAGCACAAACGGACAAGTCCTTCGTGCCTGCCATATGAATCTCTGACGACTGATATCGTGCTAAGCATTGACGGCACTTTCGTGATTGCTTGGAGGAAACTGTAGTATTTGGTATGACATGAATAGTTTGGGATTTTTTCAACTAGGAACGTCAGCCCGCCTTAACAGGATGCAGCATGAAACACGGTAAGACTGATGAGCATAATTATTCAAAGGGAAGTCATGCAATTTTTTCCTTTAGAAATCTACTTACATTGCAGGTTGTATTACAGCAACTGCAGATTACTTTCCCACAGTCCGAAAATAGTCTTAAGGCACCAGAATCTACTCTTGAACATATTTCCTCTGGGAGTGATCCAGTCAGATCATTACTATATATACTTACCGTTCCTTTAAGGAATAAACATTAATCGAGGTTAGAAACAACATGCTAAAGATTCAGTACTTTCTATCTTGTTGTACTTACTCAAGTTTGTTAATACATCCAAACCAGCTGGAAACGCCCCTCTGAACATATTGTTATTGATTGAAAAATCCTTGAGTGAGGTAAGTCTACTGATATCCGGTGGCAAAGTGCCGTTGAAAGAACACCGACTTAAGTCTAACTCCTCCAACTTTTCAAGAGCAAAGATTTCTTCTGGAATTTGACCGCCAACTTGAGTGTTTGTTAAATTCAATTCCTCTAGACTAACGGAGAGGCCTATTTGCGAAGGGAGAGTGCCATTTAGAAAGAAATTACCATGCAAAGATAGTTTTTTCAGTCCGGGGTGGAAAATTGATTTTGGGATTGTACCTTCGAGCTGGTTTTCGTGCAAAACTAGTCGACTAAGGTTGGTTGCATTTTGAAGAAAGTCTTCGGGCAAAGTGCCAGTCAGCGAATGACCCTCCAACCATAAAATACGAAGATTCGTCAACGACGAAAACGATTCCGAAATGGTGCCGCGTATACCATCATCTATAATATGTAATTCCGTAAGTGCTGTTAGTTGGAAAAACTCTTCAGGAAGAGAACCGACCATCCCAAAAAGATCTTCTTGAAATACTGAAATCGTGAGGTGGCAACAATACAATAAACAAATGAGAATCAAGTGAAACTCGGGGGGGGGGTTGATCAAGCAAGAAAGAAAGTTGAACGCACAAAATTGTAACCTATCGATATGGCCGTCGTCGTTGCAGGAGCTGCTGAGCCATTTACATTCATCGCCAGGTCCTAACCATTGAAGCTCATCATTATCACAACCGATATTCTGTGGTGTGTCTCCTCTCTCAGATCTGCTGCACATGTGCCAGGAACCGCCATCCAGCGCAAAATAGAAGGTTCCCATGCGGTATCGCTGAAGCCAGCGTTCTTGATCCTGAGGATTTCTGAAATCGTACTGTTTATCGTCGGTCGTCAACCATTCTGCTGCTTGATACTGTGGAGACTTTCTATTGTCAAAAACGGCAGGATCAGAGTAATCCCCATCAACTAAAAAGGTTATTGCATCCAATAAGTCCGAGCTCGTGGGCTCGATTGAAGGGCTTTTCGACGGGCTTATTGAAGGGAACTCTGTAGATTCTTCACCGTCGTCTTTCCCTAATGTGAGCCCAACAGGGACGGCAACAGCAACTAGCACAATTGCAAAGCAAACAAAACCTAAGATAAGAAGCTGCGTAAACCTCTTTTGCTCTAGCTTCTCCTCTTCCTCTTCAGGCATCACCACAGCAACGCCCGTGGCATCAACTACAGTGTCCGTAACAAAAGCCTGAACCCCAGTTCCATTACTTCCATTTGATGTCCCCCCATTGCGTACGGCATGCACATCTGCTGTTGGCAATCCAGGAGAGGAGTCAGGTTGAAGCGCACTTTCTGGATCGTAAGGAGGAACTATCGGAAAAGGAGCTTCTACAAGCCCATCTTCCCCAAAAGCTGACATTTCTCGGCCTGCATTGCTCGGAGCAAGATCAGCAGCATCAAAGTCACGTAAGCTTGATGTATCCGATAACTCATCATCATCTTCCATATGTTCAGAAGACTCCCAATCTATTGCAGATAAACTAGTTGTGCCATTCTTGGCAATCAAATCACTTTCTAAATCACGCATCGATGAAAATGCGACTGAGCCTTCTAAACTAGCCATCGAAGAGGCATTGGCTACATCATCAGGACTGTTGTCCCGGGTCTCGTTACGTTCCAAACCCATTGCAACCATATCGCCTTCTAGGTCACTAAGACTAGCAAAGTGTTGATTTGAAAAATTCGTTCCTATTGCAACCCTTGCAGCAGAAGCAGCAGCTCCTGATTCAGACAGGTTCGCCTGTGCAACAGCACCAGGAAATTGAGTACCAGTGTTGTGCTCGACATCTTTGGCAAGAATGTCACGCTCAAGTTCATTTAAGCCAACATTTCCGGAATAAGATTCTAGCGCTCGACTGCTATTTGCGGCTCTTTTGGCAACAATATCCCGTTCAAGCTCACCCAGATCAGTTCCTGCACCTCTGGACATTGGTCCGTCACGTGGTGTTTGTTTTTTTGTGATTATATCATGCTCCAATTGGGCCAATGATGAACCAGCACCAGTTCCTTTTGATATAAGTTCTTGCTCCATTTGTTGAAGCGAGCCCGAGGCAACCTGTCCAGTAGCATTAGGACCAGGAACTGCGACTGCTCCTGGTTGCACTGAAGCAGTTTTTGCCGATCCCTGGTCCTTCGCTACAATATCTTGTTCCATTTGATGAAGAGAGCCCGATGCATCCAGTCCAGTAGCATTTGGACCAGATACGGCGACTGCCCCCGGTCGTGTTGACCTATTATTTCCACTTGATGCTTGATCTTTTGCCACAATCTCTTCTTCTATTTGATTTAAATAGTCAGACGTAGAAGCTTTCTGACTACAAGCAGCATTAGGCCCAGGAACTGCGACCGCCCCTGGTTGCGTTGCTCCAGCTTTACCTGATCCCTCATCTTTTGCTGCAATCTCTTGTTCCATTTGATGGAGAGAGTTTGAAGCATCCAGTCCAGCAGCATTTGGACCAGAAACTGCAACTGCTCCGGGCTGCGCCAAGCCAGCTTTACTTGATCCCTGTTCCTTTGCTGAAAGATCTTGCTCCATTTGTTGAAGCAAGCCCGAAGCACCCTGTGCAGCAGCCCTAAGGCCAGGCACAGCAACTGCCCCAGGTTTTGATGATCTCTTTCCACTTGATACTTGGTCCTTTGCCACAATCTCTTGCTCCATTTGACGTAGAGACTCGGATGTAAAAGAATTTTGACCGCCACCAACATTTGGACCGGGAACTGCGACTGCTCCTGGTTGTGTTGTACCAGCTCCACTTGATTCCTGTTCCTTTGCTGCAATATCTGTAGCATTGGGACCAGGCACAGCAACTGCCCCCGGTTGTGTTGATCTACTGTTTCCACTTGAAGCTTTATCTTTCGCCATAATCTCTTCTTCTATTTGATTTAGAGACGCAGGCGTAGAAGCATTAGGACCGGGTACCGCAATTACCCCCGGTTGTGTTGATCTAGTATCTCCACTTGATGCCTGATCCTTTGCTGCAATCTCTTGTTCCATTTGATTTAAAGACTCAGACGTGTTTGTATTCCGACCTCTAGAATTGGGACCAGGCACAGCAACTGCCCCTGGTTGTGCCGACTTACTTGTGCTTGATTCCTGGTCTTTTGCTATAATATCTTGCTGCATTTGAGTTAGAGAGTGAGAAGTGTGGTCACTAGAACCAGCATTAGGACCGGGTACAGCGATCGCCCCTGGACGTGTCGATCTGTTTCCATTATTTGTTTCCTGGTCTTTGGTCGCAACGTCTTGTTCCATTTCATTTAGAGACGTAGAAGCCGTCTGATGACCAGTAACACCAGGACCAGGCACGCCAACTGCTCCAGGTTTGGTAGCACCAGTGTCCTTCCTTTGCTGTTCCTTACTAGCAAGGTTTTGTTGCATGCTATCTAATGAAGCTATGGCAGCCTCCGCTTTATCAGCAATAGAATCATCATTATTCTTGTCTTTCTTTTCGGAAGAACTTTTGTTTGTCTCACTTTCATCAACAGTGTCTTTTTCCTGTTCGTCTTCTTCTTCTTCTTCGCCTTTTGATGTTGTGTCGCCACCATTATCTTTAACTACTTGTTGTTTTTTATGTGCAATTTTTGGAGTTACAGAATCATCGCTAAAACTGCTGTCATCCCCACTAGTTTCGTATACATCTTCGTCTGCATCGTTGCCGTCATACAATGCTCGCTCTAATGCAGCTATATTCTCAAACTGGTCTAGAATATTCTCCTCGTCCTCATTATCTCCCTCTTCTTCATCATTATCTTTTTGTTTTAGTTTCTCAACTGAATCATCATCCATCGTATATTATTTTTAATTGCGCGCGTATTTATAGTTGTTATAGAGGACTGCAAACTTTTGATTATTGTTCTATTCTCTTTATTCCATCAGACTTTCTCTTTCTGGAGGAATGTGCAGCAAGAGAATCTTTCGACGTTGATGATTGATGACAGTGTTTGGGTTGTTTTTACAACTCGATACTTCTTGCTAACTGCCTGGTACGGCTGATGACTGATGATACACGGTACTACCAGGTACCCTGTTACAATACGGTATTTTGACTGCCTGTTCCTGCAATAGTCTCGTTGTAGCATTGATAATCTGCATGTTGTCATCCAAGGTGAAGAAAAAACAAGCAGTTATATAAGCTGCTGTACCAGGTACGGTACCACATACCTGGAACTACTACCTGGTAGAATATGTACTGAACCTTCTGGATTTCTGAATACCTGGTACATTGAACAGGAGTATGTAGGACATTTGTACTTAGCCACTATTTGATTTAAAATGAACAAAAAAGACACTTTGTATAGTTACCCATATGAACAGAAATAATTGAAAATCATATATAAAATATATTATACAGAAGAGAAAAGATATTATTTATGTCTTTATTACGAAACAAGGAATATTAATGATCTATGTACCTGTACCAGGTACTCTGTACAGGTATCTTTTTTTTATACATACCAGTCATTAAATTTAATACAGTGTAGAGGTAAACCTTGAAAATAAAAAAATTCTAGTGAAACGTTGGAAACGCAATTTCATCTCACTGCCGCTGGACGGATGAGTTCTATATGGAGACTTCCTCATTCATCACGTCTATTACACTCGACAGTTAACGGATAACCGAAGCGTACTTCCTTTCTTTAACTTTATCAAACCTTTCAAAGCACAGAATTCCTTTGGGTTGCAAGATTCGAGCAAAACTTGAAGGAGTTTGAGAAGAAATACACTTTACCCCTCTGAATAAATATCTCTCTCCAAGACTTAACTCCAGAAGCGAAGATAGTTAGTAATGGCATCTTAAAAATCCTATCACATTGAGTTAATCCCCCCATAAGGTAGATACACAGTTAAACAATTATTTTTGAGCACACAAATCGACAACGCTGTACAACAAACAATCAAGAGATACACAACAATAAAATGGAGGAATTTCACGACGAACCCAATACTTTTAGTACTCCTACGCGGCAACAAGAAAAAATGGAAATAGCAAACATCGGGAACAATCGCAATAGCAGTAATATCCAAGACGAGGAAGAAGAGGAAGAAGAAATAGCAATGATTTCTATCCGGCAAAGGTTTTGGTATGAATTACTTCGATGTGATGGTTTCTTTGACCTCAGGGAATACGATAATGATGTTTCTATCCAAGAAGGAAGAATGGGAACGTTTTCTATTGATTTAACAATGACTCTTGCACCTGACTATTCCCCATGGAAGACATTCATATACAAGATGCTCTTTTTGTCTATATCAGTCGAAATTTTGATACAATCTCTGGCATTCTGTCCCAAAAATCAACGTCATTTCTTTATGGCGTATTTGACAGACTGGGGCTTGGTGATATCCATTTTATATCAACTTTTAGCTGTACTTTGTATCACCCACAGATTATTTTTTATACTATCCACTTCAAGACAGGAAAGGTGGCAAAATGGTGATTCGAATGATGTTCCTTCTTCACGCATGACGTATCGTCTCCCCAACCGATTGTCTAAGTGGACATGGGGTGTGTACAGTCTTGTTCTTCCAATGCAATTGATCATTGCAATATTGTTTTGGGGTCTTGATTATTCACAAGGTGACCCCATCACCTATGAAATGTGTATAAAGCATGGTGGGATTGCATTTTTTCTTTGGTTGGATGGGAGTTATATGAGTGTCATTCCGATACGGATCCGACACTATATCTTTTTGCAAGTAGTTGTTCTACTTTATATAACTTGGAGTATTATTTTTGCCTTTTCAGATATTCCAAATCCCAATCAAGAGGACGACGATTTTATATACGACACACTACGATGGGTGAGCCAACCAGAAAAATCTACAATACTCGCCATACTTTGTGGTTTTGTTCTACCACCTCTCGTCTTTGCAGGTTGCTGGTTGTTTTCCTCGTGGTCAGGATTATCGCCAACATCTTGGTGTCAATGGGACGGATCACGAAGGTGTCTATATCAAGGTCATAGTAGGCTCGATCCTGCTGAATTGGAAATGGTAACATCTTCAGTTTCTTAGAGGAAACCATAGTAGAAGGGTTCGCGGGCTGACTCCTATGTACTGTACCTGATGCAATTTCACATGCTATAGACTAGTCCTAAAGCTAAAAGTTGGAAGAGGCAAGAAAGAATATTTTGACCAGTATCGCAGCCTTTTTTATAATCATCTGAAAAACAGAAATGCTTGTGATTCGTTTCGTTGTTTTTAAAAAAGCATTCTACAGTCTCTTAGTTTTATGTACATACACATACAAACACAAACAGAATCCTCCTTGAAAGAAAGCAAGAAAGATTCTTTGTTCCCTTCTCATGGAACTCCGATTTCTTCACATTTCTTCACGTTCGTGTTTTTTGTTGCTTGAGCCTCCCCCCCAACACAGATTTTAAAAAATCAATCAACTCCTTTTTCTCCTTGTCCTTTCTTAAGAAAGTACAATCGCATTGTCCGTACAAAATGCAATGTAGCATTCTACATTTCACTCTAATCATCACTGTGTAATTTACACGAACACTTTGCTGTGCACGAGGATGGACATTCAAGGTCGTCACAATCTACAAACAAATCATCCAAACCACCAAGTTGACAGAAAGCAGTTGGAAGTGTCCCCTCGAAATTATTACCCTCAAGAGCTAATGTTTCTAACAAAGTCAAAGAAAGAAACAAAATAAAATCATATTGTTTGAGCATTTTGTAAAAATAACAATGACACCCGTGAGTAGGAAAGAAGAAGAAGAAGAACTTACTCAATGAAGCTGTATTTGTGAGTGGTGGAAAGTTTCCGGCAAAGGTATTATTACTGAGCAAGGCAGTAGATAATTGTGTAAATTGATCAAATTTAGACGAAATGCCACCCTCGAATTTACAGTACCGTAAATCTAAACGTTTTAAACTTGTCATTTCATAAAATTCCTCCGGTAGTTCTCCACGAAAGCCAGTATTGGCAACTTGAAATCGTTGGAGTGTTGTTGATTTCCCAATAGAGGATGGGATGGTACCGACCAACTTTGGATTGTTGAACAAGGCAAATAACAATGTCAACTTGGTAGATACACCAAAGAATTCATCGGAGGGGAAGGTTCCCGTAAATCGATTGGAGTGTAAATTTAATGTTGTCAAGTCTGATAATTTGGCCAAGGATGCACTAATAGTACCCTGTAATTGATTCCCATGTATGGCTATACTTGCTAAACTTGTTAAATCATAGAATTCTTCCGGAATTGTGCCATTTAACTTGTTTCCTTCCGATTGTCGATCACCTATATATGTTGCATTCACACACACACACACACACAATGAAATACATATATATAAGATTCACATACAAGTTCAAACAAACAACCAAACACTTCCATCATAAACAAGTCAAATATTAAAATACATGAACACTTACCAACAGTTGTAAAGGATGTAACAGTACCTGCAGCATTACATCCTACACCAAACCATTCACATTCAGATTCATTGGGTACTAACCAATCACCATATCGATCAGCACAGGATACTGAATTTTTGCCACAAATAAGCCAATCATCACCATTGGTAGCATAATACATTGTCACCAAATGATAACGTTGGAGCCATTGTTGTTGGCCATTGCCAAAGATATTATAATCTAAATTTAATTCGTCAACATCAGCCATCCATTCTGCAGCTCTATATTGTGGTGATCCAACTTGATTTAAATCTTCCGCTTTGGATATATCATTGTCGATCAAAAATTGGAGTATCTCAGACAGTCCAATGGATGTTGGCGAGGAGGAGGGTGAGGAAGAGGGTTGTAAGGATGGACTTGTAGACGGCATGGTTGTACCTGGATCTTTATCACCTCCCAAAACAACAACAAGAGGTACAATAATAACCACTGCTAAAAGTATAAAACATAAAGTACCATACACCATGTACTTCCGCATTTTTTGACGCTCCATGGCTTCTAATTCGTCGTCTGTTGGTAATAAGGCTACTCCACCTGCCTCTACAACCTCAGGTTCAGCAACAAAGGCTTCGATACCACCACCTCTTTCACCACCATGTACATCTGCTGCAGTGACGAGTTCTGAATCTGCCATTACCGATTGTCGTAAACCAGCATATTCAGCTTCATCACCTGCAGGTGGTTCATCTTGAAAATCAGGTGGTTCCATACTGGTACCCATACGATCTTCATATCCACCGCCATTGTCATAGTCACTGGCGGAGGATGCCGAGGAAGATCTCTTTTTGTTTTCTTCGGCATCTTCCACCATGTTATCCTTGTCATTACCGGCATAATCTTCTCTGGATAAAGTACTTGATTCGGTTTGTATGTCTCCATATAGGTCATTATTGTCACTATTGCTTGCGGAGGATGCCGATTTGACAACGACACCTGTACCTGGTGTTGATGAGATACCCGCAGATTTCATTTTTTGGTGTTCTTTTTTCATTCGTGCCTTGATCATGACATCTTCTTCTACCATACCCAAGGCTACATGTTTGTTCGTATCGTCCATTTGATCTTGTGCATGTTGTCGAGCAGCAGCAGATTCTTCAGCGGTACGACGGGATACTTTACCTGTACGTGATCCCCCTGTCGTAGCGACCGCACCAGGACGAGATTGTGGAACTGCTGTGGCAGTTGATGGACCAGAACTCCGTCCTGCTCGTGCAGCACGTTTGGCAGCTACATCTTGTTCTAATCGACTATCTACTGTACGTGCACTCGTTGCTGCTGTAGCAGCAGCTGTTGCTGCACCGGGTTTAGTAGCTCTTGGACCACCACCTGCACGAGCACGATTTTTAGCAGCTACATCACGATCAATTTGACTTACAGCAGCAGCAGCAGCAGTTGAGGAAGATGAAGCTGGTTTTGCACTTTGAGGAGCTCTACTTTTCCGAGCACGATTCTTGGCACGTGCATCCTCTTCCGCTTGTTGTGAAGATGATTTTTTGTCGTCGTTTGTTGACATATTTATTAATTATTTTTTTTCTTTTTTTTGTCAAGAGCTGGTAAAAACAGATTTAAAACTGTCCACTTTTTCTTCGTCGAACACGGCAATGGTATATTCTGTCAAAGGCAACAATCAAGCTTTGAATCCCTGCGAGACAAGATCGGTGATCAGTGAATGTGATGAGTGATAGTAATCGCGAACAGAATATTGAGACTTTACCACTGCGAGACACACACAACCGGGCTGCAACAAGACAAACCTGCGTCTGGAGTGGTGCGAAGGGATCTTGTTCCGGTCTTTTTCAGTTGGAGCAGGGTTTTGAAACCGGCCCAAGCGTGACTTGGATGACATCTTCTAGTTCAAGTGGTACGTAGGATCCAATGTAGGACCTACCTGGTACCAAAAGATTTTGGCAAAAGCAAAACCATTACCAGCAAACTTATCTCTTCTCTTACTATGAGAGAGAGCTCAAAAGAATCCTTACGATAATTCCTATCTCTTCCGTACATAATATACAATTGACTTGGTTTCTCTGCAAATATCTTTACGAGCTCGTTCAATACATAACTATTTTGATTACTTTAGTACCGGTTCTTAATTTAGTACACTAAAGTTCAAATTCCTCATGGGGCGGATGGTCGATAGGATTGATAATTATTATGAGATATCTTCCTGTTAAAACTTACATTATTATTTAATAGATATTCATCTTTTATACTAATACACATGTATATAATTAATACAAATATTTTTATTTCGTCAGACCATATTATTCTGTGCAAGATGAGAGACTAACTACTAGTAGTGATGAAAGATCGAAAAAAATCCTTTTACGAATATTTATATTTCACGCAAGTACACACAAAACTATCCCCCCCGTCACTTCTGGGTTGGCCCATTGCTCCACATAATGAAAAATTCCAGATTACAATGGACAACTCACCCAAGTGTATATAGCACAGTGACCTGCTCCTGTAGCAATGATTCTTGCTTACTGTTAAGCTAGTAATTTTGTGTGTTATTTTTTTCTGTGAGGATGGCACGACATACCATTTTACGGTACCAATTTTTCTTTACACAGCCAACACTGTACCCTACTAATGACTGGTACGGTTCCATGCACAAGGAGCTTCTGCATGGAACTGTACCAGTGGTTGCTAGGTAAAAATGGCTGTGCGTCAAGAAATTGGTACTGCAAACAGCACCATTTTGCAAGATTGATTGGAAGAGATCTGGGTGCAACAGCCAATTTTTGCCAGTTGGGTGAGCCTGCAATGCCCAAAAGTGCACCAGTCAGGTCGCAATTGTTTTTAATTCCAATACAAGTTGCCCATGCCGTAATATAAAATATGAATACATATATAACAATTTTTCAAAGTATATAAAAGTCTTTATTCATGAATATGTTCATAATTTAAAAATATGAATTTAGGGTCTGCGTGGAGTCTACAGATCAAATGTCACAAGTTGGTCCAGCTGTTTGCAGTACCAATTTCTTGACACACAACCATTTTTACCTAGCAACCACTGGTACAGTTCTATGCAGAAGCTCCTTGTGCATGGAACCGTACGGGTGGTTGTTAATTAAAAATGGCTGGTTGTCAAGAAATAAGTACTGTAAAATGGTATGTCCTTCCATCCTCACAAAAAAATAACATGTAAAACTACTAGCTTTGATTAATTTGACTTAAAAAATTTTTTTATGTCACAGTCCAGTACTGGACTGGTCCACCTAATCCTGGAACAACTCTACAAAAAGATGAGATATATCTCATTTTTGCAATTTTGAAATAATTATTTACAAGAAATGCTGACATAAATTGTGATACAGTAATCCAGTTTTCCGTTCAAATGTTCTCTTTCAATGAGAAAAACAAGCACCATTTAGTGCTCGTTTTGTGCATGTGATGATGGCGTCAATCAAGCATTGAATTACCCAATCATTTATCAGAATTATATTTATATACAGCATAAAAAATGACAAAGTCAAAAAAGTAGCATCATGAAATTTTTGTAAATAAAAAACCAGCACCAACCGGATGAAATAAATCAAATGAAGTTTAAACAATCACAACCATCTTGCAGTATAATATATAAATTTTACAATAAGAATTTATTTTGTTCATCTTGTTGGCCTGTTGGTTGTCAAGTTATGGTTATGGTAACGTATATCTTGCATTGGTTTTACTTTCAGATTTATTTCTCTTCTTGTTGTTCCGTTCTGGCTTCCACTAATGTTTAATCAAATGCACCAATGGATCCTGCTATATCATATATTCTCATTAGATTAACTTGTTTGAAAGGATTCTTTTGAAACAATGATTGTTGATTTCTGATTCGTGTCATACTACATACAGTAGTAGGGTTCAAACTGGATTTTTTTTTCTAACTCCACATAAGTTCAAGGTTTGCATGTCAACAACAAACTCAAAATTGTCAGATTTTTTCACCATATCCAATTTCCATTTTCCGAACTTTACATTCTTGAGGTGGGTTGGAAATTCTGCTGCCCCACAAAAGTAAAACTCCACCAAAGTAAAAACTTGAAATCCCGTTCCCTTTTTGTAACAGCGGATGTGATTTTTCCATGTTTAGGGGCATCCTCATGGATGATTTTTTAGAGGTTAGAAGCAGATTCTCTGGCATGTAAAAATTAGATTTAGACAATAAAAAATAAGAATAGTTTGAGAAACAAAAAATTGTGATGAAAAGACATTGGCACAGCATTCACAAACACTCAAAATCACTATTAAAAAAAGTTTCGTCGAATGTAGCACAACAACGGACCAAATTATTGTGCAAGACATGCTCAAAACACAACAACCTACCATCATCATTTTATACTACCAATAAATGTGCAGTAGTGACAAGGGTGCATCAAAGTGCTTTGCTGCATTGCTACCGTGCATTGTTATGCCATTGTCCATGGTGTGCAACAAGGAGTGAATTCAATACAGAGCAGCTGAACAAGTTATAAAGCAGCCAACAAAAAAGAAGAGGTATAAAGCATAAGCTAGATACTACAAATACATGTAGCAAAAAGCATAGCTGAGACCAAAAATAGCGAGCACTGAAAGGTGCTCGTTTTTCGAGCCAAAAGTGATATCTCTCCTAGGTCTGTACCAATTTGTACAGCAGAGATATCATTGCATCCCAGGAAAAACGAGCACTAAAACGTGCTCGTTTTTACTCTCAGGAGCCAATAAAAATGCTCGTTTTCCCGGACAATCTCTCATATCCCTACCCCCAAAGTTCAATGCCATTCCAATTATACAAGGTAATATAATATTATATAATGTACGTCTCGTTTTCATGTACTGTATATTTGTAGCAATGAGAAGAAGAAACACTGAGAACCAGGTGGTTTGCATAAGTGAAGAATATCAAATATGTATTATAATCTAGTCCACGTACAAAAGATAGAAAGAATTATAGATTTTTTAGTTACTAACTTCAGAAAGTATCGCACTACTAGAGCCGAAAAAAGTTTTTGGTTTCGTTGGGTCAGCTGATGTAGAAGAAGTAACATTTGGTACGTACATGTGACAGAAGAACTGATTCGTTTTAGTTCTAAATTCAGAAAGAATTACTAACTTCTAGACTTTTTTTTGTTTTCACTGTTGAATAGATCCCAATAGTCCACGTACAAAAGATAGAAAAGTTTATAGAGTTTTTAGTTACCGACTTGAAAAAGAATTACTAACCGAGAGAAGTTGTTTGGTTACTTTGGGTCATTTTGCGTAGATTTAGTTCAGATATTATGATACGTGGATTGGATAAATTAGTTTAGTTCCTAACTTGAAAAAGAATTGCTAACTTGAAAAAGTTTCTTCGAAGTTTCTTCGAAGAAACGTGAAGAAATATTTTTGATCTTCAGTACTTATGGTGTGTGAAATTGATTAATAGTAATTACGTAAGATAAGTATTTCTATGATCGGTCACAGTACTACTTTAGCTTGTACAGTCATCAAAAGGAAACGTGATTCTTACTTTTTCTGCATAATTTTAGTAGCATGTGTTTTTGAGTGATCCAGTGCGATGGAAAAGTTGCTTTTAACTCGAATCGCGCATTCAGCCAAGAGGGGATCGAACGACGTACAGATTTCCAGCATGATCAAATTCAGTAACGCACGCGTCTAAAACATGATTTCAGAAATATGCGATT
>WKLE02000408.1:0-11413 GCA_014885115.2 Asterionellopsis glacialis
TTTGTATGTATTTTGTTGTTATAATATGAGGTATTTTCTGGAGACCCATGGGTCCCCAAAATTTTTACCAATAAGGGGATAGCATCACGGTGGAAGGAGGGGCACATACCCTTCCCCCAAAAGATGAATCTACAATTCAAAATTGTTGCTGCAGGTGTTTGTGGTGGATCCTTGATGCCTTTGTTTTATCTGAGTGGTTTAATCCATACAACTCCTACAGTAACTGCTGTATGGGATGGCCCATTTTTACCTGTATTAGTATTCATTGCTACATTGTTTTTGGGTATTGAGCGTCTTTCAGCCAAACCCCTACAACAAATTAGCAGTTTACTTTTAACTGTCATGGGGAGTTTGCTTGTATTGGTAGGCGACTTTCATCATCACAAGGCTGCACATATGGAATTAGAAACTTGGCATGATGGTAGAGCGCATGAATTCTTATTAGGAAATGCTTTGTTATTTGCCATGATATTATCTTATGCTGCGATGGCAATGATACAAAAAGACCTTTCTGAATATTTTCTGCCACTTACCCTGACCAGTTGGATCTTTGGTGTAGGTGCTGTTGCTAATGTTCTTTTAGTAGTGTTCGTAGGAAAATACCTACCTGGTGGTGCTGTGACCTTGATGGGAGTATACGAAGAAACACGGCATGCCATGGCAACATCCACAACCTTTATTATGGGTTTACTTTATGCTGTATTTTGTTTGACAGCATTATGTAACTCAGTGTTGTCCTATGCTTCCAAATACTTGGATTCAAGTTTGGTAGTACTATTTTGTGCGTTACAACCACCTATTACAGTTGTTATGGAATACTTTGCCTTCAATAAAGCTATTGGCGCCAAGAAAATTATTGGTATGATAGCTGTGGGCATTGGTATGGTATACTTTACCTCCTGTAAAAAAGAAGGGTCCGTTACTCATTCAAGGGGGTCATCACCATCCTACCAACAACAACTGTCAACCGAAAAGAAAGAGAAGGATAAAAAAATGAAAAAAAATATTAGCTTCTCAAGGTTACGACGAAGACCACGGAATTCTCCACCACCTAGAAGACTTTCGTCATTGGTGGATGTTGTGTAGACTGCATAATAACACACATATTATCTTCTTTTGTTGACCTAAGAGCGCCAAATGAATTCATGAATATACTCGATAAACTTAGGTAACATTAGTGGAATTATCGATTTGATTTCAGAAATTAAGATGTAAATCACTTTTTTTTAACATGTATACATAAAGCCTTAATTTACACTCGATAGTCATGATCAGAACTATATTTTTCTCGTACTTACCAAACCTCCATTTCTCATTCCCGGTCGTCCACCAGGGAATCCCGGGAAACTTCGAAATTCCTGAAGTACAACGAAGTATCACTAAAACGCGAAAACTGCACTGAAAACCTGAAGATCAGAAATTCGTAGCGTGTGACTGGAGACCGTCACAGAAGCCTGTAGCCAGTAAATAATCTGCAAAGGTAGGCCAGACAAGGCCAAAAAAGAACTGGTAAGAGTTGCGCGCGTTTCAACCTGCGTGCCGGGATCAGAAGCGTATCTTGCGAAATTCTGACACCGGCCGTTGACTACTCACTTTCAAGAGAGCAGGAGCAAGAAACGAAGAACGAAGTTAAAGTAAAGACAATGAGTGACGACGTTCCCGTCCCTGCCCCTCAAGTAGGAGCACCACCAACCACGAGAACTACAAGAGGAACCGGAGGCGATGAAGCCATGACGCCTCCTCCTCAAGGGATGGTTCCCGCGGCTACAGATCGAACACCAGGTGGTCCGCAACCCACACGGGGAGCAGGGCCAGGCACGGAAGGTGCTCTGGCTCCTGGGGGTAACGTCCCCACTGCCCAACCTTTTGCACTCCCATTTGAGGCAAAGGAGGGCACCCTCACGTACGAAATGCTATCCGCTATGGTGGGTAGATCAAATGAGGAGTTGACCGAATCCGTTATCAAGGCTTTTGAATTAGTAGAGGACGCAATCAACCCGGATGAGGTATTGATGCAGTTACTTAGTGCTGACAAACCAAGCACCTTTCTTACCGTTTTGTCAACATCTTGTTATGTAATGACGGTATATTGCATTTGACAGTTTCAAATGGGATTCGGAGTTCCCAATGAATTTAATGGAAAAATATTCGCTCGATACGGCAACGTAGATGAAGGGCAGTTACCACTTTATCTACTGTCACCCGGTGAGACAGTGAGTGAAACTGCGGATGAGTTCTTTCAAGTAGAAACTTTTGTAAGAGCAAAAGCTGCAGACCTAAAAGCTGCGTATGATGCAGATCCGGACCTATTGTTGGCACCATACGTAGGCCGTGTCCAAACAGGTACACCAGTGGAGGATACGGTAAAGTTGTGCAAACTGGTGTTTGTGCCATTGGAATGGGCGCCATACTTTATGGAACTCATGCCTCCTTATCATGTACTACAAGTTATAGAATGGTTGGTCGGGAACCTAAGCACCGATCACAAGTGGCAAGAAGTTAGCTCCATAATAGAATGGGCCAGGCTGGCCTGTACAAAATCGGCTGGGGCTGGTCCTTCTCTTAATAATAGCAAACTACAGTTACACTGGGAGCCAGTTATTCCCAATAGGAAACTGACTAGATGGGGAAATAGAATCATAAAAGTAGCATTGGGTGAAAATGCACTTCTTTCTTCCCCAAGTGGTGCAAGAGGTCCGGTGCTCGATGCCCAGACAGCCTATGGTCAAGCCCTAGAGACTGACAAATCACCAAAGCCAAGTCAAAACGGTCTTATACTGACTCAGAGAAACTACATATATGGGCAGCCTGCAGTCTTTCTGAAGGCAAAGACCCTCCAACATTATTAGCGGCCATTGCAGAAGATGGTTGCACTTCAGATGTAGTGGAGCAGCAACTCCGGAAAAGACTGAGGGTCTCACCGGATTCCGATAACCCAGTCAGAATATTTGTGTCCGCAAGTCTAGTAAAGGATATAAAGTCACTAAATTTTGGCCATGATGGGGAAGCAGAATTTGACGAGTGTCACAGAGGCCTGTCTCCGTTTTTGGTAGCCTTTATACAGCATTGGCTGTCCAGAGGTCCCAACGTAATGACAGGATGCAGTACAGCAGGCCACCAGCACGACCCCGTCGGACATGTTGGAGGTTTCCAGTAATGTAATGGTGATACCACCTAATGATTACACGGGACTGATGCGCTTGTTGGCAAACTACCACAAGTTGCTGCAAGCAGTGGTAAGGAAGCAGAGCCACCATTTTAAAGAGGTGGTGGAATTGCAGAGGGCTCTGTGCCTGAAGGTGGACATCTACGATAGTATTGGGCCAAGAAAGGTGCTCCAAATTTTATGGGCCATCTTACATGACTCTAGGCAATTTTTCTCTGAAGCTGCACAGTGGGAATTGGGAAAACCATTACCAATATCCAGATTGACGTATACCACGACGTTCCTCAAAAATGGAACAATATTAGAAACGGAGCACTGTCCAGTAGATAGATTCTATCCTTCCGGGGATTTGCCCTCGCCACCTCCATCGTACTATGGAGGGGGCGGAAGTGAAGGGGCCATTGACCCAATGGAAGGTCTGTTCCCTTTGATGCCGGTGAGGGGACCTGTAGAAGGATCCGCTGGTCGAGGGACCCTATTTAAGGCTCATGTCCACCCTCTCATTGAGAAGGTGACTCAGTCGCTGAAGAAACAGTACCCACAGTTAACTATTGGGGCCTTAATGAATGCGGTGAACCCACCAGTGAAATATACAGACCTAAAAATAGGAGCAAAGGGTACCTGTTTAGAAATGAACCTGTTCGGGGCTTATAAAAATGCCCACTGCATGTACCAACACCTGGAAGCCAAGCCTACAGATGCCAGAGCTCAAGTGATTGTGGCAACATTGCAGAAAGCAGCAGAAGCCTACAAACAGAAACTAAGTTTAAAGAGGAAGTGAGGTGTCTTGTTACTGGTGGTAGCTCAACCGGCTTCCATGAGGCTTCCAAAACGGAAACCAAAGGAAGTGCCAAGTTTGCCAGCGGAACATTCACCATTGGATGCTCTGTTCCCTACTGCGCGAATCATAAAAGAGGAAGGAGCAGACCACAAACCCAAAAAGGGTCATAAGGTCAAACCAGTTGCACGACTACCAGCGGACTCCCCTGCAGGAGCAAGAGCACAAGGTAAGACGGACTGGCCCCAAAAAGGGAAAAGTCTTAAGAGACCAATGGCGCTTGCAAACCTTCATCCATTTTGGAGACCCTGAAAGAATGGGAGAGAGGAGTGCCGGTGGATTGTGGCAAACCTTGGACGTGAGAAGCAATAGAGGCAGCCTTGGAAAAAGGGGCCCACGTGAGCGCAAGACTGGATGACAATATTGATCTAATACATGAAGATATTGAATACCAAGTCAAGGCGGGTTTTTCGTCATTCGTAAATTGGGAGGACATCAAAAACAACCTCCCAACAAATTTTAAGCTCTCTCCGTTGGCAGTGGTTCCACAAATGAACAGAAGGGGCAGGATGCTACTGGACTTGTCATTTCCAGTTTATAGAAAATGCAAGGCCAGAAATAAAAAGGAGAGGTACAGGCGTAAGCAGATAGTCCTTCAGGACTCAGTAAATGACACTACAAAAAAGCTTGCACCTGAGATTCCGGTCAAACTACTGGGACAAGTTTTACCGCAGATCTTCCAGTACATGGACGAAATCCCAGCAGAGGCGGTAATACATTTCAGCAAAATTGATCTCTCAGATGGCTTTTTGAGGATGATTGTCAAGGATTCCCAGCAATGGAACTTCTGCTACGTACTTCTACAGCAAGATGCTCAAGTGCCAGTAAAGATTGTGGTCCCCTCCGCCCTACAGATGGGGTTGACAGAGAGCCCTCCATATTTTTGGCAACGAGGGAGACGTGCAGAGACATTGTTGAGGTTCTGTTAAAAGAAGAGCAGGAATTGCCAAAGCATCTGATGGAACACTACATGTTGCCAGCAAGGCCTGCGAAATGACATAAGCTAGCCCCGGGGAAGGAAACGTCCGCGAACGTCTTAGTGGACGACTTTTGCCTAGCAGCAGTTGAAACAGAAGATGGAAAAGGACTGCTCCAATTTTCCCGAGCGGCACTCAAGACGATTCATGACATTTTCCCTCCTCCAGAAGTGTTAAACCATGAAGGAGGAAAAGACAGTGTGTCTGAGAAAAAGCTCGAACGTGGAGATGCCCGATGGGCTCCCCAAAAAGAAATATTAGGATTCCTATTGAATGGAAAAATGAAAACGTCCCAATTGCCTTCTGGAAAAGCAGAAAAGATTATGAAAGAATTACGCCGAGTCCTCAAGCGCAAAAAGGTCTGCACGCAGCAGTTCCAAAAGATCATTGAGAAACTGAGACATGCCACAGGAATCCTCCCAGCAGCCAAAGGGCTCTACACGCCCATAAATAAGGCATTGAGAGGGGACCCAACTGACATTGGATTGGGAAAAACCAGCGACATAAGAAGCAATCTGCTGGACCTTGGCGTACTGGTAAAAGACCTGTCGGCTTGCCCAACCCATGTACGGGAGTTAGTACCAGGAAGCCCGGATCTGATTGGATATTGTGATGTGTGCGCCACAGGCGCAGGAGGCATGTGGTTTAGTGTGAATGCGTCCATGCAACCAATTGTATGGCGCGTCCCTTTTCCAAAAACAATCTCTGAACAAGTGGTGTCAGAAAACAACCCTTGCAGGACTGTCACGAACTCCGACCTTGAGCTAGCCGGAATTACGCTCCATTACCTATCACTAGAAACCCATGCTAACATCAAACATAAACGGATCGGGATACTCTGTGATAACAAGCCCTCTGTGGCCTGGGTTGCCAAAATGGCTTCCAAATCAGATACACCAATAGCCGGCAGATTATTACATGGATTATCAATGAGGCAACGCATAACACGGTCAGCCCCAATTATGGTCAGCCATATTGAAGGAAAAGAAAACAAAATGGCTGACTTTGCATCCCAATCCTTCAACACAAATACATTTTTTCACATCGATAACGACTCACAATTTTTTATTCACTTTTGTGCTCAATATCCTTTACCACAGAATTTATCCTGGAAATTTGCGCGCCCTATGCAAAAGATGACCTCACTTGTACTCTCAATGTTGCACGGGCAACGATTGCCACTGCAAGAATGCTGGATAATGAAGCAAGGAGTCGACACTGGCATCACTGGTGCGAACATTGTAGCGAGTGCTGGGTCGACCCCTACCTCTGGCACCTCGCAAAACCAATCCAGCAAGAAAGTCTCTTATCCTTTGCTGTCAGGGTCAGGGAAGGTTATGCAGGGAAAGGAAAAAGAGTGGGTGCTCAGTCCGTGGCCACAGGCCTCCGCCATGTTGCCCAGACAGCAGTATTGGCTGGATACCCAGATCCCAGGCGTACCTACGGTTCAAAAGAATTAGATCTCCCGTTTGCATTGTTATTAAAATTGTTCAAAGATGAAGACCCAGCACCAAAACCGCAGTTGGCCATCCCTGTCCATGCCATAATGACTACCTGTAGCATTTACAAGGCAGACAAATTAGCTCATTCCCAGGGGCAGTGGCAGATCTAATCACAATTGCTTTCTTCTTTTTATTAAGAGTAGGAGATAAACTTTCCCAAATACAAGTAAGAAATGCAGGACCACGCAATTTAGATTAAAAGATGTTATTTTACAACAAAACGGCACCATCCTTTGTCAGACTGCCTCTTTAGTGGAGCTCACTTCAGCAGATAGCATCACTATGACCATTGATTGCCAGAAAAATGGTCAAAAAGGGGCTACAATTCATCATCAATCAACGGGCTCTCCTTTTTGTCCGGTTCTCGCAATGGCACAGAGGATTTTTGCAATTCAACAACAAGTCCAAGACAAAAACACTCTGATTAGTTATGTATCTTCGTACATCAATGATACCCTGATACACATTCATGACACCAACTTCACTTTGGCGCTCCGGTGTGGCGCAGCAAAAGCCGGCCTTTTACACTAAGGTTACAGTTTGGCACAAATCAGCAGTCATTCCTTACAGGCCTTGGGGGGTATTGCCCTTAAACTAGCAGGTGCAGATGACACTACAATCCAAAAACTTGGTCGCTGGTCCTTGAGGACCTTCCTAATGTATATTTACACACAAATCGCGGCCTACTTAGAAGGCTGGGCGGCCAAAATGGCGCACCCTATCAACTTTCTGCATGTTGGCTAAGCGTGCACCTCCCTCCCAAACTTGTGGGTTCATAATTTTTTTTGGTTTTAAGGGTTCCCATGCAAAATTGTTGACCATCGTGTCAAAATTGGCAAAATACAGGGTGCAAACAGGGGTATCAGAAGCATTCACTCCACTGGTACACCCTGCCTGTGTCATGTGGGCAGATTCTTTGGCCCCAGAGTACACAAGGCACAACCAGAGACAGATCAAGTGCACAGATACCGCTGGAGCCTTGATGGGCAGTACTGCCAAATGGGTGGGTCACCAGCATAGCTGTAGCTTAATCCTTGGACTAGTAGTCTCTTTTTATTGGCATACTCAAAAATGGTATATTTCATTGCACAAGTGCTTGAAGTAGTGAAGCTCCCAAAAAAGGTAGGTAAGTAGCCAACAAAACTAGGACACCCAAGGAGCAGCACTGGAACAGGCAAGCAGACCAGAAAAGAATACGTGTGGCTTAAACTGCACGTTCTGGGATGCAAGTACTGTACCGGTAGCCAAGGAGCACAGCTGGCTATCTCCAATAGATTTCTTCACTTAAAGATGGAAAATTTTTAGAAGTTTCTTCAAAGATACTTTTTCAAGTTAGTAATTCATTTTAAAGTTAGTAACTAAAACTAATCAGTTATTTTTATCCCATCCACATGACAAATCAGTATTACCTATACTTAAAATGACCCAAACTGACCAAAAAACTTCTTTCGGTTAGTAATTCTTTTTCAAGTTAGTAACTAAAAAATTATAATTCTTTCTATCTTTTGTACGTGAAAAGTTGGTATCTTTTCTACAGTGAAAACGAAAAACTTCTTCAAGTTAGTAATTCTTTTTCAAGTTAGTAACTGAAATTAATCATTTCTTCTGTCACATGTACATGGTGAATGGTAATTCTTCTACATCAATTCACCCAACCAAGCCAAAAAACTTTTTCAGTTAGTGCGATTCTTTCTGAATTTAGAAACTAAAAAAACAGTAGTTCTTGCTATCTTTTGAACATGAACGGTTGATATCTTATCTACAGTGAAAACAAAAAACTTCTTCAAGTTAGAAATTCTTTTTCAAGTTAGTAACTGAAACTATCAATGGAAACAACATCACCTGCGAAACAAAAAATTTGGGACATATCCAAGAAACCAAGTTTTGTACCAGTTACTTTAATTGCACTTGATGGTTTATGCCTTTGGAAAGAAACAATTTTGAATGATTCAATTGTTGGTGCTCACTCAGCTGTTTTGAATAACCTTATGGTTCAAAATAGAAATGTATTGTTTATTCTCCCAACAACAAGTTATGGGTGGGAGGATGATACTCCCAAAATAAATCTTAACTCATTGAGAGTTGCAGCAAATTATACATGTGGTTGGAACTTCCAAATTTCACAGGCTTTTTTATTAGGATATTGCATGGTATATTTCCCACTCTGTCCAGCTGGAGATATACATTGGATTGGTGTCAGTGTGAAAAGATGGTTGGGTCTTGTTCATTCTAAAGGAAAGACAAGAACTGCACAACATGTTTTAAAATATGATATTCATGATACCTTGGCAACCTCCAAAAAGCCATCTCTGACTAAAGCAAGAACAGGTAACCTTGAAGCTTTCTTAAAAACCCTGTTTGGTGTTTCTACTATGGAAAGAATCTCAAGGTGGAACAAACAGAGAAGTCATGTGCAGGATGATACTAGTTCTTGTGGTTTGCATCAGTGTATTTTCATGGAAGAGATAGCACTTGGAAAAGAAGAATGGGGCATGGGACAGATTGTGGATCTTGAGCTCCAGAGACTACATATAGCACACAGGATTCTTAACTTGCAAGGATCATATTCCAAAGTTCTCTCTGACACTGGCAAAAAAAGATGAAGTTATGGATATATACTATGACACAACAGAGCATACAGCACCTAATTTGGAAATTTCCACAGATAATCCAGAAGACCCATCAAATCTCATTACTCAATCTCCAGAAAGCAAGCCACCCGCTACAAAGAAACCATCTGATTCAAAAACTGAAGATGAACACAATGTCAACTGATCCATTGGATGAAAAAAACTCTGATAATAAAGATTCTTCAGAAAAGAAATCTACTGATAATGCTTCCAATACTATAGAAAACCAAAAAGACAATGATTAAGCATCCAAATTAACTGATCCATTGGATACAAAACCTTCTCCTGATAAAGAATCTCTGGAAAAGAAATCTACTGATCTGGTTTCCAATATTGAAGAAAACCCTGAAGACAATGATCAAGAGTCTGAATCAGAATTTGATGGCCCTGAAAAATACAGAGATGATGATCCTAATCAAAAACCTGTATACCCCAAGAAAACTCAAATTCATATGCAAAAGCATCATTGGCATAACTACAAGAATGAAAAGGATGAGAAGGTTGGAAAATGGTTGAGTGACCATGATCTGAAGCAGAAGTGCAAATTGGAAAGATAATTGTTGTGGCTAACCAAAAAACCTTAAAGCATTACAAGGGTGAACAACAGAAAACAAGATCATCTTATGAAAGAAGTTCTGGAATGTAAAAATCAAGAAGCAGCTTGGAATAATAGTGGACCAACAAAGGCCCAGCTTGAACAAAGAGATAAGGACTGAGATGCCTGCAGACTCAAAGACACAGGTAGAGCTTTGATTGACTCCAACCGACCCGTAGTTCCTAGCTTAGAGGTCGCAGATAAAAATGTCAAAGATGATTACAATGAAGGCTGGAGGATGACAAGAAAATGGAAAAAGAAGATGGCTTTCCTGGATTTATGAACAAAAAAGCCTTATTAGCATCTTTAACAGAGCAGTACTTTCTATGGAGAATGGATGACTATGAAAAGTTTTCAGTGTCTCAAAAATTTAGGGGAAAAAGACCTCATTCTTCCTATGAAGATTTTAAGAAGGATATTGAAGGCAAAATTAAACAGTTAGAAAAAGAACAAAAAAGACTTTCACAGCATTTGAAAAAAGAAAACAAAAATGAAATCAACAAGTTGAAAAAGGAAATAGATGATTTTGATAACATGATGGAGAAGGAACCCCAGTTTTGGCTGACAGAAGAAATTATATCAATGTGGTATGTACCAGCAAGAAAAAAAGATTATCGAACCATCCCTGGATATTATAGGGGAGAATCTTACAAAGGCAGTCCAGAAACATTGAATACAGAATGGGTTAATGAGAACATCAGTGCAGAAATGAGAAATTTTCTACAATCCAATGCCAGAAGACAATATAAACTTCCAGCAGGTGGTGTTTGAAATAATCACTTCAAAGATGCATTAAAATTCATCAATCCATTCTATTCTTGGTTTGATAACAAAAGCCTTGGACTTAGCATCATTGTTACTTTTGATAGTTTTGGATATAATATTCTCAATGACATAAGCAGGTGCCAGTATGTCTTCTATCTTAATCATAATATATATACATTCTCCACATGCACTGCATTCCATTTGTGCACAATTTAAAAGCACTATGTGTTCTTCAACTGCTCTAGCAGAACAAGTTGCTATGGCATAAATACCAGCACTTTATCCTTGTTCATCCCATTTAGGTACTTCAACAAAACACCATAACTTGGCTATCCTCTTATAAATCATTTGGCTAGTTTGATAATAACAAAAATTATGCCAGGATCTATGTGAGTGATAGGATGGATGTGCTCAAAATAAAATTACATTCAGAATATTAATTTCTGTCCCAATTGTAACAGACCTGCCTACAACATCTTCTAACACCTCTTCTCCAATAAAATTTACTAAAGAAGAATCTAAAAAATATGGTTTATGAAACCCAAAATTTGTAGTGTACTGCAGTGTGTTGTTGTCATCATTATGAATAACGTTCAGTGTGCATTTGGTGCCAGCAAAGGTACTAGGATTTTTTTGGTACTTTCAAACTGAATTTTGTTTTCATTCACATAGTATTTAGCAAGGTCCAGAAGGTATTTCTCATAATGTTGTACTGCTGTTTGCTCTGCTAGAACATCACAACGTCTTTGTGTTGTTCTGGCCAGCTTTTTAGTGTTGTCAATATGATGACTTTCATTCCTTGCGCTGTTGATGTTTTCTGGACTACCAAAATGTATAATGCAATCAACAATGTGACTTGTTTGATGAAACTTGGTTGTCTTAAGGCCTAAATTTTCTGTTCATTGAACTGTTCTTTTGTAATTTTTCATCAATGTAACAA